>SMSQ01006929.1:18239-39932 GCA_019453375.1 Ctenoplectra terminalis
AAAAAAAAAAAAAAAAAAAAAAAAAAAAAAAACGGAACGTACCTATCTTTTCTTTTTTTCTTTCAAAACTCGTTTTTCTAAATAAGATTTAGTGTTAAGTTTATGTTTATTAAAAAATTGATATTACTTAGTATTTTAAAATTTAATGAAAACTGCAAAAAATTTATATTAATATTTTAACCCTGAGACTCAAGCAAGTGAGGGGTTTTTCTAAGTGATACTTAAAGTTTAATTATTATGCGGCTTTGAAGGGTGAGCTGTGTTAAAAATTGACAGCATATTTTCATCTGTAAGAGTAAATAAATGATGATTACGACGTGATATTGTCTGTAACTGGGCCAAAATAATCTCGCATTCACAATTCAACAATTTAAAGCTTATAAAAATAGTAAAAAATTTATATCGATATTGTAGTATAACCTTTATATTAAATAAGACAGAATAAGCATATACAAATTAATAGCTAACGAATTAAAAGCTTTAGTTTGATAAAAACAGCGATACGTTCGCGTATTGATGTCACATGAAAAATGAAAACACGTGATCGAATCACTTTCTATCGACGATAGTATAAAGTTAGACTTGATTTATAAATTGTTTTTTTCCTGTAGGGTCACGTTTACAGGGGATCATTGATCGACTTTTTAGAGCCCTCATTTGCTTAAAACGACAACAAGCGGTATACATATAGTGGCATGCATATCATGCCATTGACGTCGTTCTGGCATTTAATTTCCGCGTCGTTTTATTCGAGAAACTGACTTTCTGTTGTCCTTTGTATTTCTTGTTCTCGCGATACCACTTTTTCTACTTCATTTTTATCTCTTCTTTTTTTCCTTTTGATTTCTCTTAATTTTCAGATTAATACGTTTAAAAACAAATTATGCAGATTTCTTCATTATTTCTTGTTTCTTTCCTCAAACTCGCACTTGTCACATTTTATTATCCTGTTAAAAGTTGTCAGAATTTTGAAATTCTGTACAGTCGTCGGACAGTGGAAGATTTTTTAGGCGAAAGCTGAAATTATGTCACTTTTAACATCAGAAAATAAGCTTCCTGTATAAAATTTCTTTTTTAGTACTTTAAATTACATTTTTTAAGTTTCATTTGCCACTTGTATCAATTTAATACACTTTTCTCACAAAAAATGCACGATTCGATAAATGTGTAAAAGCAACATGCCTTGCACATTGTTTTATTATTTTTGAACGACGCGAACAATTTTATATTTGAATGTACAAAATTTTGATTTCTTTATTTTTAATGAAAGAATTTGTTAATTTGAATATTTATCGCTTCAAATATTGTTTTTTGTTTACCTTTAACCTCTGCTACCTCACTGTTAACATTTCAATAACATAACATTTTAATTCATAACAAAAAAGTATTGGGCTTCATAAGCCCTAAACCTAATAACCAACGAGTAATTTCATTTTATTTCCTGAAAATTTTTTTCGCATAATATCAAGTTAGAGATTCAACTTATCACAGGTTTCCGCAGGCCAGTGATATGTTTACGTGACGAATAAAGTGAAATTACTCGTTGGTTATTAGGTTTAGGTCTAATGAAGGCCAACATTTTTTACTTACAATTCGATATTCTTCCATATTTTGATATAAAAAATATAGTATTCCGTTAAAAAAAAACAAAGTCGACCTTCAAATTTCCGAAATGCTTCACCCTATAAAAAAAATTAATGCACTACATAACGTACCCCTTCAGACCATGCAACTTCGGTATATAAAACTTTTTTGTCCAACGCATACTTTGCAAGTTATAGAGGTGTGCGAATTACGTGGAGTGTAGTTGTTTATATATTATATAGTTATATATATTTATTAGATTTAGGTCTAATGAAGGCCAATATTTTTTACTCACAATTCGACATTCTTCCATATTCTGATATAAAAAAATAGTATTCCGTTTAAAAAAAACAAAGTCGATCTTCAAATCTCCGAAACGCTTCACCCTATAAAAAAAATGAATGCACTACATAATATACCCCTTCAGACCATGTGACTTCTGTATACAAAACTTTTCGTGCAATGCATACTTTGCAAGTTACAGAGGTGTGCGAATTGCGTGGAGTGTAGTTGTTTATATATTATATATGTATATATTATATATTTATATATATTTATTAGGTTTAGGTCTATTGAAGGCCAATATTTTTTACTCGCAATTCGACATTCTTCCATATTTTGGTACAAAAAATATAGTATTCCATTTAAAAAAAAAACGAAGTCGACCTTCAAATCTCCGAAATACTTCCAACTATAAAAAAAATAAATACACTATAGAATGTAACCCTTCAGACCATGCAACTTCTGTATACCAAACATTTTCGTGCAACGCATACTTTGCAAGTTGCGTGGACAATCCTGTATATATTTATTTATGCATATCTAATCTATTTAGTCTTTTTCTCTTAAATTTTATATTCTAATTTTTGTCGGCTGTTGGTATCTCAGACTTTTAGTTGCTTCTGTTGAATTATATTCTAGTTGTCCACATAGAATGCTCTTAGTTTCATGTTTCCTTTTACGTAGTTCGCTAGCTCCCATATTTCTTGCTCCTTTTTAACTGTTATTATTTCCGTCCAACTTCTGTTTCGCTGTGAGGTTGGTCTAATTTATGTATACGTTAATAATTTATGTATATGGGACAGTCGCTTACTGTTTCCTCTTTTCTGTTTCATAGTGCATAGTTGACACAGTGAGTTCTCCTCTAATTTATAGTTTAAGTCTTACTGTAGTCTTTCATCCTAGTTTGCCTGCTAGTCTTATTTGCGCAATAATTCTTTTGATCGATAATGATACACTTCTAGTCGGGTAATTAGTTATTTCTGGTTCTTCCAGGTCTCCGATGTCTTTATATTCCTCGCTATATGCAGAGTTCATCGCTCTAGTTTTATCTTCTTCCCGTAGTTTTTTTTATATCATTTCTATTATGATCCGTTATACGCTATCTTCTTTTAATTCTTAGAGGAAACTTGTTGTTTCTTATCGGTGCTATCAGTATTGAATATCGGAATATACTTATGCGAACAGTACACCTTTCTTCGTTGCTGGTTTGATAAATCCTCGCTGGAAAATATACTGTGGGTGATCAAATTATTATGACCACGTGGAAATAACTATTTATTCAAACTTTGAGCAAGAATAGAACAACACCTTTTTCAGTACAAAAATTATTGTTAGGTTTTTGATAATGTATAACAATGATTTTAAATCTGCTACAAATTATTTGAAAAATTGTTAAGATATATATCATCGTTCGTTGAATTAAATTTAAAGCTAGTAAATGTATATCAAAAATATAATAAATCACACACTGCTACTTAATTATGTTAAAACAAGTAACAGTGAAGGAAAACACAAGCGAAGAAAGATAATCTCATAAATAACTAGTATCGAGTCACACTGTTGCAAATGAACAATGGCAGGATAAAATGTTAGCCTATTACAAATATACCTCTTACCGTACATCAACCAAGTAAAATAGCATCGCTAATAAATCAAAATATAATCAAACTGTCTGTCTATGTGTCAAGAAGAAAAAAAGGTACCCACATGTTCTTATTATTCAGGACATAATATTACCAAAAATATAAAATATGTAACTCCTTCGTCTGACCGTAATAATTTGATCACCCACTATAGAGTTAGACACTCGATACTTTACGAGATATTTAACAGTGAAGATTTAATTAATACACAAGCGTGGTACAACCCATTAAAATAGACGGTCAACCAAGCGTTTGTTGATTTAAAACAAATTAGAAAAAAGAGTTTAACCAACGGGTGGATTCGAACCATGACTATAACCATAACATTCCTGAGTTGACCATATTTTCACCATATTTTGGCTAACGTATTAATAAAATCTTTAATATTAAATATCTCATAAACTATTGAGCGTCTACGCATAATACTGAACACGGATGTATATCTTTCGATTCTAAAATAGTATCGCAAATCATAAATGTTAATCATAATTAAACTGTGGATTTTTCTACTTTTCTGCAAATTCATAATTTTATGAATATAGTTGGAAAAATAGAAGCTAGATAGGCAATCGTTTTATTCATTAAATATCATAATGTAGGTAGAGAATGGCTTGGTATGTGTTTGTCAGAGAGACAGAGACCTCTCATAAAACCTAGGTCTCAAGTTTTCGGCCGCATCAATACGATGGGACCTCGTTTCCAATTGGTTCCACTTTTAGCCGGAAAATAATATAAAAGAGCTGAGGAAACATAGTTTTAGGCAGAGCTTTTTAACACGTTAAGCGCCATACCGGTGCCTGCGGACCGACGCTGAAATTTTGGTTTAGGCGTCGTTGATTTCTGAGAACTGATAGTATCAATTTCAAAAAATACTACCTTATAATTCATTAATAGGTTCTATTAAATCACATTAAACAAAGATACGACTTTCCTTTGCAGACCTCTACATTTTTCTTCTTAATCCTTTGACTACTGTGGCCGCCTAAAGGCGCTCGACGCAGTTTGGCTTTTTGATGCGGAGGACGCCTATAGGCGCCCTGAAAATTTAAGCTTAACGTTAATATTAAATTTTTAATATGTATAGTAACAATTCGGTGTATAATACAAATAAATAATTAATATTGTCCCAATGTAGTGAAACTCAGTTTTTCGATTATTCAAATATATTTTCCCAAAAATGTACCCCTAACAAAAAATTTCGCAGTTCTCGGCGTACGTCGTAACTGAATTCCTACCGTATGGTACGGCCGGTGCGTCTCAAAATCTACCGTAGTCAAAGGGTTAAATTTCTCACTATTTTGCGACCAAATGTTTTTGAATTAGTATCCTACCAAACAGCCTAAAGGAAAGTCGACTAAAATCGGCGTGGCGTTTAACGAGTTAACACTAAAACTACCAAAGCGGTCAAAATGACCGGCTTGTAATTTCTCGTAGAAATTCTATGAATTTACAGTGATGCAATTTGGAGAATTTTTCACGGTTTTCTGTAAAAAAACGTAGATAAAGATTTGTTTTCCTTACGTTATGTATTTTTTAGAACATCTATCATTTTTATTTCTTGGAGTAGAAATAGGGTTCACTTAAATCATCGGTTGTTTTAGTGTTAAGTCAACCACTGTAAAAGCACCTCAATATACACTACTATTCCTACAATAATAAGTTCTGTGTATTTTTGCACTTTTAAATCTTCCGTCATAAAAAAATCTGCATTGATAATCAAGCACGAGTCTCGATCTAACGTGCCACTAACTACTACGTTTGATCAGGTCACCGTCTAGCGAAAAGAATACGGGTCGAAATTGACCCAGCTTCGTCGACGGACGGTGAATCCGTATTGAAAATTTAATGCTATTAAACTCGTCCGAATGTAACAATTTTTCATAATCCAGTTATTGCTGGTACGTTAAAAGTATCGAAGGAAAGAAACAGAAAATGCTTGACCACGTCATTTTAAGAAAATAGAAACTACGTAATTTGCAGCGGATAAGTGGTTAATTTTTCAAACAATCTTCCAAGCGATAAATTCATAAAAAAGGAAATGAACAGGAAAAAATATTACACAGCGGAGTGTTTTACAAAAAGTTAATGCATCACGGAAGAGTTTCAATTATTGTATAAATTAACTGAAATATTGCAAAATTTTGTACTACGAAATTAGATTAAAACTTGGTTGAAAAAGTCACGTAACATGTGATTCTAATTATTAAGAGTAATCGACTTGTTTTCAGTAACAAGAAAGAATATTAATTTTTTATACTGCAACGGAAAATTCTTAAATATTGTGATAACTTTTAAAAAAATGTTGTAATATGTTTCCATATATTTACCTATGTTGTACATCTATGTATAACCATAAACTATTGCGAAATAACTTTAATTTTCAATTTATGTTGTTTAAATTGATATATCTACACCTATATGTATTTCAAACTGTGAATAATTTTATAAAAAAAAATTGTTTCACATTGATGGGTGTTTTAGAATAGCGGTAAACGTTAAAATTATAGAAACGTATATTTAACAAGTACACATGAGGTGACGCTTGCTCGACGGTCAAACTAAGACTGACTCTTGTACAACAAAAAAGAAAAACAAAAGTATTTAAAATAACATCTTCTGACGACGTTCGTTCGTATGTCGATAATAACGGTAATAGTATCGATCTTCTATCACACATAAAAATTTCAATTAGTTTTCTTCTCATTTTATAGATTCTCTAGTGAATCTGTTATAGTTATAAAAAAGATACGCATACTCTACCGTCCATAATTATTTGACCACCTTTAATTTATCTAACATATACAAAATATATTTTAAATAAAGTATTTCAATATAATTTTTATCACAATATTTCTCTTTTACACTCGTGGAACGATCACGTTTTTATGTAACTCGTATAAATTTTATGACCCGATTCCACCGAGTGACTAAATACTTATCGACGGTAGTGTATATCCATTGAAATGAAAACGACAGTAGTTCAATAAATTATTACATTAATTTATATACTTGGAATTTATATACTTGATTTGCTTCCTTGAAATTATAATATACTTTTTAATAAATTTCTAGAAAAATAATTTCTATCATTTAAAACACATTCGAAACTATTAAACTAAAATAAAAAATATTAAAAATTTGTAATTAACGTTAACTAGGGTCTCGTTTTATGTACCTGTTGAACAAGATTAATTTATCACATGATGTATAGATTATTGCGTTTCATGCAATTTACATATCAATATTAGCGTACTTCTCAAGTTTATATGTATAAGTACTTCAATCCTAAATGTCATTCCTAAAAACGTCTTTCGTTTCAATAACCAATTTTTTGTGATAAAAGTCACAGTAGAGTAGCTCTTATTCATTTAGTAACTTATTATTAACATGCGTATTATGTAAGACTTATTAAGGAAGGTATAAGTGACAAATATCTCTTTCCCATTCCGAATACTGTACGCTCTATTATTATTATTATTATTTTCTTTTTTTTCTATGGTAATTATCGAAAGTTAACAGAATAATATTTGTATGTATACGTAAGCTATTAAAACAGGATATAAATTAAACAGACACACCGAACAAGAGGAGTATTACTAATTTATAAGGTAGACCTATTAATCTTATAAGTATCATAAAATACACATAAAACAACAATTAGAAAGTTTAAAATATGATCTGGAAATAGGTATATTAATCAGATGATATAAAATAACATTCTGAATAAATTCAAAAGTCGTATTTTATTTAAATGGCTTGTTTTTATTGATACAATATTTCGAATGGAAAAATTTCTTTATGCAACAGAAAAGTATATCATTGGAGTTATGGATTTTATTCATAAAAGCATATAAATTACAGTTATTTTAATGTTAATTGTAATTTTTTTTTGTATATAAGAATTGCAATTTTTTAAATTATCATGGAAATTTAAGATATTTTGAGGTAAGGAATGTTAAAATTATGAATGGAAGCTATTTACATTTTTTTTAACATCACATAAAACTGCATATATACTTATAGCAATTAGCGATGATGCTGTGGAAAATTAGATTTTGTTATAAAACTTTAAGTCACTCGAAAAGGAATTGGTATTTCTTGTTAATCTATTGGATTATCATACAAGATTTATTTAATTTAACCCCTTGGCTTACCATTTATTCAATCTTCATGCATATTAGCAAGTTATTCACGTCTTTGACACTCCGTCAAACGCAAAGTATTGAAATATTACGAGTATTTTGTATTCGCTAATTTTCAATCTTGTAAATTTAAGTTACAGTTAAAGCTAAAATTGAACTTTATCATAAATATTGTGTCTTTTTATTCTATTTTAACCAGAATCGGCGCCACGAGTGTGACTCGTGGTTATAGGGCAAAAGGTTAAAAATCGAAATTGGACGTATAGAAACAAAACATAAAATATTTAATCGTTGAAACGTTATAAGCATTGAAATTTCGATAGATATTAATATACATAAATATAAATAATTATGTTGCTACATTTTTTTGAAATTATACAAATTTTTCTGCAATTGTATTATTTTTAAGATAGTTAAATCTGAAAAACCTCGGAATAATTAAACCAGAATTTGAATAAATTGGAACGAAGAAAGGAAATATTTTTTATAAAATGTTATTAAAAGACTTTTTATCGTGACTTTATTATTTATTTCTAATAAATCAAATAGATATACAGAGTGTTCGGTGTTCGAACCGGACATTCAGTAATCAACGGTCTATGTTGACACCATTAAACAGTAGAATGCGACAAAAAGTTAAATATTCATATATTCACTACTGCAAACATAGTATTATGTTTATAAAAATATTATCATATACGTTAAATTCGTATTAGTGTCCTCTGGACTATACTAGAAAGAAAAATATGTGGTTCTAATAAAAAAATCTAAGGTGATTTTCGCTGTGAAAATAAACTATTTTTGGAATATTTATCAATACCATTTGTTGCACACTCGAAACTGATAAATTTTTGTTAAAAACTTTTTTTACCAGATGACCACAAATGGGTGAAAAATCATGCATCGCGTTACACGAAACATCCTGTACATCTGGTTTACGTTGATCAGTTTTTAAGACGATAAATATTCCAATTATGTTTTTCTATTGTCATGAAATACTTTTTATTACTTATTCATTTTTATCGGTTAATTGTCGCTAATCAAATCATTATTTCGGTTCTATAATATACATACATATGATAGGATTTCATTGAACTCCTTAAAAGATATTTGCAACCAGATTTTAATTAACAAAAAATCGATACATTTGAGCATAACTTTAAGATAACAAATATTAAAGAAATTTTTTCCAACGAAATACTATCACTGATATCGTTATGTAAATTATAAATTAACCAAAGGTCAACAGTGTGTTTCATGACGTAGATCCTAACGCCATATTGCATCACTTCGTAAGAAAACAGTTCATTAAAACATGTTCATCAATAATATTTCATAAAAACACTTACACAAAACACTAGTTTATTGCTTACTAGATCATACGAATTGATTATTTTAAAGTTCTACACGAAATTACTAAATAAATAATTATGTTATTACATAGGTTAAAAGATATTGCATAGGTTACATGAATTAAAAAGGTATCCAAATAACTAAATTAGAACCGAAGAGTTTTGCAAAGTTTTTTGAAAATATTGATTGTCAAATAAAATTGGAGTAAAGAAGAAAAAAAAGTAAAGTTTACAATAAGCAATAAATTGTTGTATAATTAATATATATTCATATATAGATTTATATATATCTTGACGTTTATAATTTCACAACAAATTAACCCAGTTTTAATAAAAACGCATTTACATGTGTAATTTACGCGTTTAAATACATATAAATGCACATTTACTCACCGTTTTAAGTAAACCTAAATTCAAGTCGCCCGCTTGCATAAGAATTGTATCGTTTTGCTAATTGAAAGTTAAGACTAAATAAGCACTTTACAAATCGACTTACGACAACTTATCTCCCTGGTAAAAAATAGCCACGACACTGGACGTATTAACGTCGTTTATCATCTGTCTTACTTCCTGTTCGTTACTTCTTTATTAGTATATGTATAGCATTTAGCGCGCTCAATACTACATTGATTACCGATAATTTGTATTTGGCTATAAATGAAGTTTTAATTTAATATTTTAACATATTTTTTGCTATAATTAAAACAAAATTGATCATAATCAGCGTTCTTGTACGAGTAGAATTTTTTATACATATATTTATTTATTATATATATTATATATATTAGATTGTCGCGAATGTTTCTTTCGTTATTTTCACGCAGTGCCTTCGTCTGACAGTGTTTATATAAACATGCAGCCTTATTTATTAAACGAGAGATGGAGAAAGGTAATACGGCAAAATGGATCCTATATAACATAATAATATATTGTAAAACATAAAATTTTATGCATACATTACTTATGAATAAATTGTAAGAAACTTTTGGGACAATCTAGTATATAAGACATTCTAGTTGTACAAGAACACTGATTGTAATCAATTTAGTTTTAATTATTTATTAATTATATATATATATATATTTTTTTTTTGGTTAAGGCTATTTATGAAGTTTTAAATTTGAACTTACTACTGTTTGTAGTAAAAATTCCACCATCACTCGACTAAATTAGTGGATTTGTTTGAATCTTTGCAGTAATCTGACCACCCGATTTTTGTAAACCGTATTCCTACTTTTAAGAGATAAAAACTAGCAAATAATATCGTACGTAGCAAAATGATTCATGCTACATACTAGTTCTGCAAAATAAACTGATACTTAAAATCATGAAATCTAAATAGCTGAAAAACAAGTGAAGCGATTAAAGAAGCAGAGCTAGGTATTTTCTCAATGTTTTTAAAATGATCCGATCTTTTGAGGTTACTTTTCATAGATAGATGTAAAATTATTTTATACAATCAGATCTAATAGGAATTCAAAAGACCAATTCCTTTTTAATATTCTTAAAATAATTTTACAAAATTGATCTTAACAAAAAGTTAAAGAATCACGTTCTTTCTATTCATTTCTGTTGTTTTTTTTTTTTTTTTAATTGTGAACTCTTAATAAAATTCTACTTTATACGTTGACTGCCGGACCGATTCTACATATAGCTTGCTCACGACATCGAGATGAAATTTGTATAATACGATATATCACAATGAACAAAACTACTTAAATGTTTTATGATGCATTAATTATGTTACATCATTACAGTAACATGATTAATATTGAACACTTCATTCAAATATTATTGTTTATTTGATTTAAATACTTTTATTACCCCTCCTATTGTGTTCTTAAAAATTTTAATTGTAGGATAAGTCCGCGATAATTCGACCACTTTTTGGAAAGAAGCTATTGCATTGTTGGTTTTCTACATTTTTGTTGTTTTGGGTAAATTAAAGCAACGCAACGCATGTAAATCATACTTTCCGACATATTAAAATATTGATTTCTTTTTTTAATCAAGAAAAACCAACATTGCAAATGGACGATCTCACACGCATGTTCAAGTTACAGCGTCCACCTATTACAAATACCAAAAAATGTGGCTTATAAAAAATATAATACAAGAGAAAATTAGTTGATAAGTTGATTTTTCTTAAATTTTTTACATAAATCACAAATGTTCCTTCCACTTAGAGCATCCATCATAAAACAAAATCCATATCTTACACATTTAACCGAATTCTTATTCGCGGAGGTTTCGAAATACTTTTTTTTTATTTTACTTTCCAATATGCACAAAACTTTAAATGTAATTTATAATACACATAAGGTTTTGCGACAATTGTCAGCACGAGAATAATAATAAACCGATTTATTTGTTTCCTTTAGAGCCCTTAATACTGACCGGTCTATCCCGGTGGTCGAACTACCCCGAACTTATCCTACAACAATTCCGATTGCATGCTTTTTTAAAAAGTGCAATAAAAAATTCATTCACATATTCTAAAACATGTATAAAAAGAGATACATTTAAGAAATCTGAGTCTAATAAAATTCGAAAGAAGAAATTTAAGCAAATAAAAAAACATGGTTGGGTCACATAAACCCGAACACAATAAGAGGGTTAATATCGCCACCGCCAGTCATCGGTGACCGTGACCGTAATCAACCGTGTTAACAATCCAAAATGATCGGACATTTATACAATGTAACTCTGTATGAAATCGAAAAACCAATTTTTTCTTAGAGCGAAAGAACTTCAGCTCGTTGCTACGGAAGTCGTGGCGACGTCACGTTATTTCCCTTGCGAATTATTTGCTCCGATCCTTGAATAAAAGAAACCGTGTCCATCAAGGACAGTATCACCTTCTTTCTTACCTCTTCAACTTCTATCTTAACCAAGCCTCTCTCTTTTTCCATCTCGTATACCACACCTGACATATAAATCAGAATTGTCGGTCTTTTGATCTCTGAACACCATGTCACTCACGCCCAGAAACTTGGTGTTAACGATGCAGAACAATCGCGAATTTTCATCGCTGGTCGGCATACAAATTCATCGCGGAACCTTGCTCGATCGATATTCGATTCACATTGAAACTTTGGGTGGCGCGAAAAAAGTTTCACGTTTGCGGTTGATTCGCGACGGATGTGTTAGCGGCGACGTGTAGTACGGGCTACGATATAACAAGGTCGTAAATTAAGCCTTCGACAATCGACACGCATCGATGTAATGGCACTTAGGGTCGTTTACTGCATTCCGGTTTAGGGTTCCATGCATTGAAAGAATGACAACTTATGACTCTCGATGTTTTAATTACAAGTGATGATTCTACGAAATAAAGGAAAAATGTTAGACAGTAGACATTCTATTCTTCATTTTATTCTGCATGTTTTTTAAATTTTATTTACAATCTTAACCAATTTGGGGCTCAAAATAGGGGGATTCTTAAGGCACGTTCAGATACATTAATTTAAGTTCTAACATTTCTCAATATATTATTTTTCAATGCATAATATCACAACCTTATATTTTCTCATGTATCAAAATATAACATCATTGTATTCTTCATTTTATTCTGCATGATTTTCAAATTTTATTTACAATCTTAGCCAACTTTGGAATTCAAAACAGAGGGAATTTTAAGGCACTTTCAGACACATTAATTTAAGTTTTAACATTTCTCAGAAAACGACAATTTATTTTTCAATACATAATATCACAACTTCATATTTTCTCATGTATCAAAATGAAACCTCATTTTATTCTTCAGAAAAATTTTATTTCTCAGAAAACGACAGTTTATTTTTCGATATATAATACCACAACTTCATATTTTCTCATGAATTAAAATGAAACTTCATTTTATTCTTCATTTTATTCTGCATGATTGTCAAATTTTATTTACAATTTTAATCAACTTTGGAACTTACAACAGAGGAAATCTTAAGGCACGTTCAGACACGTCCATTAATTTAGTCGAGTAGCGAGTAATTTAGTAACGAACCGTGTTTAACCCTTTGCACTCGAGAGGTAACTTTCACTCGCCACTCGAATTAATGTAGCAACTCGGATGGTGACTGATAAGTGACAATAATTGCTATATCAATAGAAATCCTTCCTCCGTACATTTTAGATGTTCGAATCTATGTGCGCTTTATTGCACAGCACTGTGTTTAAAATTATTATTTTAAACTTGGTCTACTTTTAATAGTCTAAATCTAGTCTAAATCTAGTCTAAATCTAGTTTAAATCTAGTCTAACTCTAGTCCCACAAAAACTGAGTCAAACGATAAAATTAGCACCGGTAAGGATGTATTTTACGTTGCTTGGAAACCAAATTCGTAATGTTATAAATGAGACATTTCAATATAGTGAAATAAATAGAAGAATCAAAAACATACTTTTGCGACACTTGTCCTGAGAAACTGAAAATG
This sequence comes from Ctenoplectra terminalis, assembly GCA_019453375.1. Classification (NCBI taxonomy): domain Eukaryota; kingdom Metazoa; phylum Arthropoda; class Insecta; order Hymenoptera; family Apidae; genus Ctenoplectra; species Ctenoplectra terminalis. Next base: position 31,673 of record SMSQ01006929.1, read on the forward strand.
TATTTTAGCGAGTGTTTCCTAAAATATCGCACGAAGCAAAATTACAAAGATTAACACTTAGCCAACCGAATGGAGAGATCTTCCCGTTTTGAAATAAATCATTGCATGACTTAATTGGAGATATTTCATCTTTTCTTTAGCAGCACCCAGTCTATCATTTTGTTTCTTATTTCTCTTTTGTTATTTTATGGTATCGAGTTCCAGTTGTCGTACAGTTATTCGTGGTAAGCTCGGCTGTCTAAGTGTTAAGATTCAGTATTAGATCTTGTATAATGTAAAAGGTACACGAAATGTTGAAATAAAATAATAACTATTTTAGTTGCTGCGTTAATCTAAGTGGCGAGTGAGAGTCGCCTTTCAAGTGCAAAGGATTAAACAGCTAAAGTGATCTTAAACGTTCTGGCCCTGGTCAACTATGCGGTATCGTCGCGTGTTAGCCTACACCCGCAGCTATTAACACATTGCGTACGGGTCACGAGATATCTCGTATATAGTAAACCGAACTTTGTGGCCGGGTTACGAGATATCTCGTTTTAATGTTTTTTTCATACGCGCGTATCGACGACTCAAGAAATTAAAACTAGATTTTTCTGTTACGTTACCGAGACAACGAAGCCACGCATATTCTTATGGCAAATAATTAGCGAAATAAATAAAGATCAAAATTCCGAAAGAGTAGAAAACAATCGGTCAGTATTGGCATTATATCGGTAGGTCTGTGTCGATCGTGCATCGTACCTTATAAAGTGTTTTATGGTTGTACAACATTTTGTTATTTCAAAGTCCACGTTTTAATTTACGAGAAAACGGTTTTTTAACATATTGACGGACAGTAGGAACAAGTGAAGTTCGAAAATTAACACTATATGTTTTTGTAATATTTAGAATATTAGAAGTATAGTTTTACTCTTTCTGCTTAAATAAACTTAATGTTGATTAATTCAGCACCTTTAATTAGGTTGCGGCTATAACCGTCATGGCGCCAGCGGACTCTAGACACTAAGTAATGGGACGATGGTCGATGGTGGCTATAACAGCAAAAATTTAATTGTTTCTGAAACATAACACTAGACTTCTACTTGTACGCCGGTAAATGCACATTTGTGCCGCTATAGCCGTAGTGTCTAGAAACGACCGTTTCGTTTTGGACGGCTATTGCCGTCATGCCACACAGTGAACTTCGCTTTGACGGCTATAGACGCAAGTGTCCGTCAACGTGTTAATTATTTTACAAAATAGACCCTAATTCTAAAAAAGTAACAAAATGAAAAATAAAAAAAGTACATATATACATCGTACAAAGTTTTTTGAAGCGTTCAAAAATGTGCGGGCGTTGGAAGCGCGTTGAGCGAGCAGAGTGCCGTACGCAAGGTATTAAAGTGCGATTTTGCTACCACAAAGAGAGTGCAAGGGTCTCAAGATGAATTGCATTGTCGACTTTTAATCATTTTGTAACGGGCAACGAAAAATTCCGAACAGGAGAGGATATCATAAAATAACAAACGCCATTTTTCTTTAACTTTAACTAAAGACAGCCTTCCTCCCACTGAGCTCCGGACTTTACCATTTTTTCCGCTTCTTCGTAGGCACGTCTGCAATAGAAAAGGTCTCCGATTGCGATCGTACTGTTATACCCTTAAATATTTTCGTTCTTAACCTTACTCTTATCTGTATCTTCAGCTAGTCACCAAGTTTCACTATTACTCACACTGGACAGTTCATCTTCCAAATCTCTTAACCTTTTCGCTACGAAGAGCGTATATATACGCCTTTAAAAATGAAGCAATCATTTGATAAAAGCGCGCATAGACGTTCTCTGTACCATAGAATTATTATTCATTTAGATATGATCATTTAGATATATTTTCATTTAGATATGATCTACCATCATTCGTTAAACGATACACTTAAATTTTGCTATGTATATTTTTATTATATCAACAGAAACCGTATCGATTAGTATACCAAGAGCTCTTTCAATTCAAACCGTAGCGAAAGGGTTAATTCTCCTGTACAGTTATAATTCAAAGTTCATCCTCTTAAATACCCCTAATTTTCCATCCTCGGATCATTCTCTGCATTGTCATCCGCACGTCACGTTCATTCAGTTTTGTTAATTTTAATAAAGTTTTGTTTTCCACGCAACATCAATCTTTAATTACTCCGGTTCAAGTGTTACTCCAATACTCACCCTCCGTTTCAAGGAATTGAGACAAAACCGGGTATCGCAGTAAAATATCGTTACTCGCCAATCATGACGCCTGAGAAATCGTTCGACAACGCTACATTGAGTTGTAATTCTCGAGTTCTTTAACCGACATCGGTTGTTAAAAAATAAACTGTTTAGTGTTGTTCGTTACGCAACCGCAGACTTTCCTTTGGCCAAGGATGAGCAACCTTTTTTTTCAACGTGTCAGCTACAAATTTAAAAATGTTGTGCGGGCCGCATGTAAGAAATTTATAATAATACAAACACTGAACGATGAACTGAAATTATCTCTTTATTAACAAAATAAACCTGGTATAAAAAATTACAGAAATGAAACACTCATTAATAGATATCTATGATGTCGGAATCATTTCCAAAAATTAAGTTAACACGCCTAGTGTACTATGAAACTGTGATACACTGTAGAAATTTTTAACCCTTTGCACTCGAAAGACACATTTTTGCGATACTTATCCCATCATACGCGCGTATCGACGACTCAAGAAATTAAAACTAGATTTTTCTGTTACGTTACCGAGACAACGAAGCCACGCATATTCTTATGGCAAATAATTAGCGAAATAAATAAAGATCAAAATTCCGAAAGAGTAGAAAACAATCGGTCAGTATTGGCATTATATCGGTAGGTCTGTGTCGATCGTGCATCGTACCTTATAAAGTGTTTTATGGTTGTACAACATTTTGTTATTTCAAAGTCCACGTTTTAATTTACGAGAAAACGGTTTTTTAACATATTGACGGACAGTAGGAACAAGTGAAGTTCGAAAATTAACACTATATGTTTTTGTAATATTTAGAATATTAGAAGTATAGTTTTACTCTTTCTGCTTAAATAAACTTAATGTTGATTAATTCAGCACCTTTAATTAGGTTGCGGCTATAACCGTCATGGCGCCAGCGGACTCTAGACACTAAGTAATGGGACGATGGTCGATGGTGGCTATAACAGCAAAAATTTAATTGTTTCTGAAACATAACACTAGACTTCTACTTGTACGCCGGTAAATGCACATTTGTGCCGCTATAGCCGTAGTGTCTAGAAACGACCGTTTCGTTTTGGACGGCTATTGCCGTCATGCCACACAGTGAACTTCGCTTTGACGGCTATAGACGCAAGTGTCCGTCAACGTGTTAATTATTTTACAAAATAGACCCTAATTCTAAAAAAGTAACAAAATGAAAAATAAAAAAAGTACATATATACATCGTACAAAGTTTTTTGAAGCGTTCAAAAATGTGCGGGCGTTGGAAGCGCGTTGAGCGAGCAGAGTGCCGTACGCAAGGTATTAAAGTGCGATTTTGCTACCACAAAGAGAGTGCAAGGGTCTCAAGATGAATTGCATTGTCGACTTTTAATCATTTTGTAACGGGCAACGAAAAATTCCGAACAGGAGAGGATATCATAAAATAACAAACGCCATTTTTCTTTAACTTTAACTAAAGACAGCCTTCCTCCCACTGAGCTCCGGACTTTACCATTTTTTCCGCTTCTTCGTAGGCACGTCTGCAATAGAAAAGGTCTCCGATTGCGATCGTACTGTTATACCCTTAAATATTTTCGTTCTTAACCTTACTCTTATCTGTATCTTCAGCTAGTCACCAAGTTTCACTATTACTCACACTGGACAGTTCATCTTCCAAATCTCTTAACCTTTTCGCTACGAAGAGCGTATATATACGCCTTTAAAAATGAAGCAATCATTTGATAAAAGCGCGCATAGACGTTCTCTGTACCATAGAATTATTATTCATTTAGATATGATCATTTAGATATATTTTCATTTAGATATGATCTACCATCATTCGTTAAACGATACACTTAAATTTTGCTATGTATATTTTTATTATATCAACAGAAACCGTATCGATTAGTATACCTAGAGCTCTTTCAATTCAAACCGTAGCGAAAGGGTTAATTCTCCTGTACAGTTATAATTCAAAGTTCATCCTCTTAAATACCCCTAATTTTCCATCCTCGGATCATTCTCTGCATTGTCATCCGCACGTCACGTTCATTCAGTTTTGTTAATTTTAATAAAGTTTTGTTTTCCACGCAACATCAATCTTTAATTACTCCGGTTCAAGTGTTACTCCAATACTCACCCTCCGTTTCAAGGAATTGAGACAAAACCGGGTATCGCAGTAAAATATCGTTACTCGCCAATCATGACGCCTGAGAAATCGTTCGACAACGCTACATTGAGTTGTAATTCTCGAGTTCTTTAACCGACATCGGTTGTTAAAAAATAAACTGTTTAGTGTTGTTCGTTACGCAACCGTAGACTTTCCTTTGGCCAAGGATGAGCAACCTTTTTTTTCAACGTGTCAGCTACAAATTTAAAAATGTTGTGCGGGCCGCATGTAAGAAATTTATAATAATACAAACACTGAACGATGAACTGAAATTATCTCTTTATTAACAAAATAAACCTGGTATAAAAAATTACAGAAATGAAACACTCATTAATAGATATCTATGATGTCGGAATCATTTCCAAAAATTAAGTTAACACGCCTAGTGTACTATGAAACTGTGATACACTGTAGAAATTTTTAACCCTTTGCACTCGAAAGACACATTTTTGCGATACTTATCCCGAGGAACAGAGAATGGATTTTGACGAGTGCTTTCTAAAATATCGCACGAAGAAAAATTACCAAGCTTAAGATTAGTTCTTGTATAATGTAAAAACATACGAAAAGTTGAAATAAAATAATTATATTACACTCGATTCGAGTCGCTGCATTAACACTAGGTTTACGGACATCGATTGGATCATTTCGATGGGTACATTCAAATATAAATTCTTTGTAATATCATTAATTCACTTTAGTTTCAATCAATAGGTTTTCGTTAACAGAGGTTTTGCACATTTTTTTGTATACAAATTTCATTTTGACTTTACATTTTCCGCACGCATACGTGTTCAATTTAACCGTGAAATCTAAAATGCGTCAAATTGACGAATTCCGTAAATCTAGTGTTAATCCAAGTGGTGAGTGAGAGTCACCTCTCGAGTGCAAAGGGTTAAAAGTCAAAATGTAAAATCTTTGAAGGGTCGCACGAGAAACTGTGGCGGGCCACGGGTTGCTCATCCCTGCCTTTATCCATCCCCGCCCCGAAAAGTTCATTCGACTAAGATACCGAATTTATATAATATTTATTTTTGAGTATTTTTCATCGAAATGAATTAGAGAATCTATTTAACGGGACTTCGCCAAAACTATGCGGGGACACTAAAATTAAAATAAATAGTTAAGTAAGACTATTTAGTCGAATAGATTCATTTCATCAGATTTTTCTAGTCGATTAGAATTCCACCATCGCTCGAATAAATTAGTGGACTTGTCTGAATCTTTACAGTAATCTGACCATCCGATTTCTATAAACCGTATTGCTACTTCCAAGAGATAAAAATTAGCAATTAATATCGTGCGTGCGTGCTCGGATATGATAGAACAATAATTTGCCTGGCTATCGCGGAAAGAGACAAGCCACAGTCGCATTTTTATCAAATCATTTTCCTGGCGCATTGACGCACGCGAACCGAGGTCATTGTCGTTGCACGTTGGAATTTAGTCCGGGTGAAAATTTCGTTGGCCGTTTTATCGAGGACAACGCAAAATTCCTGATGAAAAAACATTACGATTCCGCGGTCGAGATGTTATTGCTCGTACGTGAGTTCCTTTTTCGTAGCATCGCATGACATTTTGCTGATTGTACTGTAGCGCGATTAAAATGATTGATTATTTAATTATTGTTAAACTAAACTTGAAAATCATGTTTATCTTCATTTTATGTTCATATTATATTGTTCTAATATTTATTTATATATAATGTTATTAATAAAATGTTTAAAAAAATAATGAAGTATATAATTAATTTATATATAATGATTATATATAATTATAAATAATATATAACATTACAAATGTTTTTCCTTTCCGTTAAAAAGAAAAACTAATTTCGTTATAGCAGTTTGGTTTTTAACTGTTGATATGTTCGAATGATATAAATTATTTGTAACATTCAAACATAATGCATATTTTATTATTAAAATTAAATGTTATTGTTATTATTATTAGAATTAGAATTAATTACGTTTTATTAGTGAAATATGATGTCTTTTTTTTCTCTTTTTTTTTTAATATAAAGTTTTTTTTGCAAGAGTTACGTAATGTCATTAATATGTAGTATTCAAATTACATTTTGATAATACTTTTATTGTCTGTGAGAACTTTTGTTGATTGTCTATTGTCAACGAAAGAATTCTTTCATCAAACAATCAAATAAGTATGATTTGAGGAAATAGGTGCAAATAAGTAGGTTTAAAATTAAACTTGTTTTTTCAAAACATACTTTAACATTGAGTGTTGGTGGACATTTTTACAAATTCTTTAAAATAATAAGATGATAATACTGTTGATACAAAATAAATTTATTGCCATTAAAATTGAGAAAAATATTTTAAACGCAATACTTGTATAAATTTGATGAATAGAAAATTAATTTGAGCAAAAACTATAAATTAAAAATTTGTTTAATTTAAAAACAGACGTTATTGAAACAAAGAATTGTCAGTCATGAACCAATACTATTTTTCCCCTTGAAATTTCTTATCAGGTTGGATACGCAGCGAATCTGCCTTATCTCTTAGCGCTGGTTAATAAACATTAAAACTGGAACGGTGCTCGATTGAAACTTATCTGCAACAATGCAATCTGAATACTCCAGTGACGTCAATGCTCCGTAAAACATGACTTTACTTACGAAACGAACAAGTTACAAGCTTCTTTTTCCTCGTACCTGCAACGATGTTGCTGAAGGCTAAGGCAAAAGTGCATAATTTGTTGTTCGACACGTTTGTCAAATGAAGAAATTTATTCCCTTTTTATTCCTACGGAACGACAGAATATCTTGAAATAAGATTTATTTTATATTTGACAAAAAGGTGAAAGTTGAAGGAAACTTTTGCAGTTGACTATTCCGTCGAAACGAAATCTAAACAGAGTCACTCTGATGTAGTCTTAGAAATTTATTTGTTTCACAATCATACTCTTATTTATTTTTTTTATTTCTTAATTTTGAAAACAAACAAAACTTTAACATAAAATAAAAACAAGAAATCAAGCATATTAAATACGAATATTTATATTTGTTTTGAAATTGGGAAATTTCTTTTAAAATTAGGAAATTAAGAAAAAAATTAAGGAATTAAGAAATTAGGAAATTTCTTTTATAAGTTGTGAAACGCAATTGGATAAAAAAGAACCCTAATACCCATAGCAAGATTGAAGACAAACATTTAAGAAAGGAGTAAAAAATATTAAAAATAGCCACGTAAAAGCCGAATGTCAATATTAAATTTTAGAACATCCAAATCATGATACTCGAAAGTTTTATAACACAATTTTTTTTTATATATATATACATTCGAAATAATGGTTGATATTACCAAAACCTCCGTTTAACGATACTAATCTATACTTCGCACAAAAACCATCTTTCTTCAAAATCTCAAATAATTAGTAAGTCAACTGTCTGTTTCCGTATCTATCGGATAGCGGTCGATTAAAATTGATCGGTGGTAAATTACCATCTCGAATTAGCATACGTTCATCCACGAATTAAAATTTCGAATTCGATCCGTTCTCTTACGTAGATGGGGCCCGTTTAGAATTTCACCGATTGCCTTTAACGCGATTAACGCATAAATGAATCTACAATCGCGAATAGTTTTAGCGAAAACTAAACTTCAAGCGTCATTGCTTCCCCTGCGCAATTTTCGATCTCCCCTTTGATAAACCGTTCCTCGAGAGCTGTTTTGCTAGTTACGCGCCGACATTTGCATCGAAGACAGCTCGTTATACATTCCTCACATATTTTATCTCGAGCGTGCCGTGATTACTTGCATTCGATCGATCGCGATCGCGATCGTACGTCGAATATGAATGCATTCGTGTGCCTGTAAATGTGTCGCGAACTCCTCTGTTGGCTCTTCGAAGACAGGATGGAACGATCGAACGATC
>SMSQ01006950.1:0-39652 GCA_019453375.1 Ctenoplectra terminalis
ATGTATGTATGTGTGTATGTATATGAGGTATCAGTAACATATTACCACAGGGACAATATGTTTACTAATAATTATTGAAATAGAACTCTAACTTCACTTTACTATCACTTAATACTGTATCTACTATCACATCAATAACATAGCACCCTTACGTATTAAATATTTAATACGTGACACTTCATACTATAATTTTACTTAGATCGAGATTTACGCGTACAACAAATTTTCTCTTACCTTTCATTTCTAATGCCGCATGTCTCAACTGAACACTTCCACGTTTAAGACGAACGAGCGCTGCCATGCCTATCACACGTACCTACGTACAAATTGAGTTTTCATTACGTGGCGCTGACACGAATTTGAACACATTTTATAGCGATACACGCCAGATTTTCACTAACACTTCCTTGCACGGTGATACGAAGTCGATCTGACTGTCGCGAGTTGCACGAACTCTACTGGTCATCTGAGAGTACGAGTGAATGAACATTTCTGTTAACGAGACTTGATACAATAAGTACCTATGCCAGATCAGCCTTGAAGCACCGTTTGAGGCCTACCTCGTGATATTTTCATGCTCGTGTCATCAAACGACGGTACACATGGATTTTGTACGCGATAACACTCTGATTCCGAATACCCGATTTCACTTGCGTCATTAGAACCCTGCGAAATATTAAATAATACTGAAATCTTTGATTGTTTTATTTATTACGATAATATTTGTAGAATTGGGAAGTGCTGTAGCTTTAGTATCGTCGTCCAAGTATGGCAATAATAATTTACTTTATTTTTATGAAAATACCTATTAAGCAGAAAAGGTTTATACAATCATATATTAATGTTTCTTAATGTAATATGAAAAAACATTTAGTATGGAAAAAGATAATACAAATTTATTCTAGGAATGTGATGCGAACAAAAGTAAACATACCTGTTTTGATGAAAATTAATTTTCTATTTCTTTTTCGATTACACTGGAATTTTTTAATAATTTTCATTTCTATTTATAAACAATACCTACTAATAAATTGTATTGTTAATAAAATCAAATTACATGTACCTACGTTTGCATTGAAATTTGTGTTATCGTATTTTATTTTTATCTCTCCTTCGTAACTTCTATAAACATAAAAGGTCTCATAATTCACTTTCTAATATTATAAAACAATAATTGATAATAATCTTATTGTAAAAATAGTTCATTGTCGCGATAGAAAAATCTGTAAGCTAGATTATAAATAATAATGAATGCAACTAAGTAATAGCAAATTATGAAGCTTAAGCTAGAAATTTAACTTAAAGGAAGTCACAATTGCACTCTTCAATTTCAGTGATGTACTTTTGTAAAAAATGCGCACAGTATGATGATAGAGTTTGTTAAACGGTGCAAAATTTTCCTCTACAATGTTGTTCTATTTGCAACAGGAAAAAAATTATAGTTCGACCCAGTTACTAGACTCACCTTATACAATGTATAGTTCTTAACGTTTCTGTTTAACATGTATCACTGTTGTGGTAACATTTCTTAAATACTATCTTGAATGCAATTTACTACACACAAAATATTTATTAAGTTAGTTTTGTTTCATTCTTTGATTGAATATAATTCCAATTTTTATCTCACTTTGTAAATTTACACATAATTGTTTATTTGTTAATAATATTCGTCTTTGTATACACTAAAGCAGCTTTTAACATGTTCAAATTTTGATTATCAAACTTTTTTCATTTATATTCATTGAGTATATGTATATTATAATAAGTTAATAAAAAAATAATACTATTATAGTATCAAAATACAAAATAAAAGAAGGTAATATCACAGACGAGGTACAGAATAGACCTAACATCCAATGCTTTTTTTTGTCCAGGATCTCGGGGGCACGCGTGCCCCCTTACCATTTTAGTGTCACTCTCAATGTTACCGATTCAGCATGGAATAAGATTACAGCATTAATAGTGGTTAGAATTAAAACTAAACGTAGCTATGAAATTACGTAAATTAAAATAGCATGGCATGTACAGGGTGGGACGTTTAAGTAAACATACTTAAATATCTCTATTACTTATGGTTGTATGAAAATACTCTGTGACGAAGTTACGTTACTTTAAAGGGAACATCTAACAAGAAAAGAAAATCTTTTTATGAACTTGGTTTTATTTTGTGATTCAAAAATTATCAAGCATTTTTATATGGAACTATGTATTTTTCCCCATATTCTTATAGAAGGTACAATGTTTTAAATTGAACAATATACTGCTCCGCTCATCTGGTCTTCAGATATTATTATTAATATTGCTTAACGTTATCAAACCATTATTTATGCGTTCCTATTTAATCCTTTCGAACTGCCTTTTTTCTATTTGGGGTTTATTTATTTATTTATTCATGCAATATTAAATTTATTTACGATCTAAAATCGGGTGCATTAAAACCTTAGGCTTCTCCGCAAGAAGTCGGACACTTTTAACTATTTAAAAAATTTTTAAATTAACTTCAGAAACTGTAACCATAGTCAAGAAATAAACACAAGATATTGTAGGGATTTTAGGTTGCAGACGGGTGTCTCTATAAAGATTCTACAATGGACGCTGTCTTATGAACAATAACTATTTATTAACTAATAACTATGATCAATAATACAATACCCGTTCTCTATTTCTCTTTACTCGACTCACTCTTCTCGACACTCGACCCTCGACCCTTCTCTGACTCTCCTTGACTCAACCCTGTCTCCACTCTGACTGACCTCGCACGCATTTTCTCCATTCATTTATTCCCTCATTCTCTCTTCTTCTATTTCTCAATCTCTTTCACTCTGCTCAGGCATTCCCAGAAACTCCTCGGTCACACGATATTCCCTGTCACTCGGTCCAAATACTCTTTCCTCGCACCTCTATCGCTCGGCCCAAGCACTCGTCTCTCGCACATCTATCGCTCGGCCCAAACACTCTTTATTCACACCTCAGACTTACCATTCCCACAATATGCACAGCTGTACAAAGTAAGAACTTTATTTATGATTTTTGGTAATTACGTATAAAAAGGTATACCTGACCGATTTCGAAAATTTTTGGATATCTTATAAAATTCAACAGTTTGAATAATTTTTTCCTTTGCATGTAACCGCCGCTTGGGCTTAGTTCAAGAGATATTTGCAGAAGCATTACTATTACATTGAGTATTTCCTATAATTGTGTACCTGTGCCAGCATATGCGTCACTATTGGTTGCTGCTTATTATTTGTTTATAAAGTAAAGTCAGGCAATCTTAAAGACCCCCTGCATAATTACATATGCGAGGCTCCAAGAAATATCTACCATAACTTATAACACCTAAAAGTGAATATCATCAATGTATTTCGTTTACGTTTGGGTCAGATTTTTGAACCCAGCATTATCTTTTTGGACCAAAAAACAATTAATTTATTATTGTTATTATTGTTATTAACCAACACTGATGCATATGCTGGCACAGATGCCATATATATATATATATATATATTTTTTTTTTTTTTTTATTAATTGAGAGAACTTGTGTCGGTACTGTTTATTTGTTCCTATGTAATGTGCTTTAAAAGATAAATACGCATTCACAAAGAGCCATTGTCTGAATTTTGTTAACCTAATAACAGCCTGATTATTCACATAAAATAACATTTATAAACATTATATTTTTTATATCTATCTTTTCGGTCTCTCGTATTTTAGTATTTCTAGTCCCGGGTTGATTTTTGTAATATAGCGCTTCAAATTTACAAATAACAAATCTGTAATAATTTTCAAGTAGTTGTATTATAATACACGTTGTTTCTGTAATAAATTAAAATGTCACTTAATACGTATTTGTTAGTAATGACGCATTTTTAATAAATGTTTNTATGATTTTTGGTAATTACGTATAAAAAGGTATACCTGACCGATTTCGAAAATTTTTGGATATCTTATAAAATTCAACAGTTTGAATAATTTTTTCCTTTGCATGTAACCGCCGCTTGGGCTTAGTTCAAGAGATATTTGCAGAAGCATTACTATTACATTGAGTATTTCCTATAATTGTGTACCTGTGCCAGCATATGCGTCACTATTGGTTGCTGCTTATTATTTGTTTATAAAGTAAAGTCAGGCAATCTTAAAGACCCCCTGCATAATTACATATGCGAGGCTCCAAGAAATATCTACCATAACTTATAACACCTAAAAGTGAATATCATCAATGTATTTCGTTTACGTTTGGGTCAGATTTTTGAACCCAGCATTATCTTTTTGGACCAAAAAACAATTAATTTATTATTGTTATTATTGTTATTAACCAACACTGATGCATATGCTGGCACAGATGCCATATATATATATATTTTTTTTTTTTTTTTATTAATTGAGAGAACTTGTGTCGGTACTGTTTATTTGTTCCTATGTAATGTGCTTTAAAAGATAAATACGCATTCACAAAGAGCCATTGTCTGAATTTTGTTAACCTAATAACAGCCTGATTATTCACATAAAATAACATTTATAAACATTATATTTTTTATATCTATCTTTTCGGTCTCTCGTATTTTAGTATTTCTAGTCCCGGGTTGATTTTTGTAATATAGCGCTTCAAATTTACAAATAACAAATCTGTAATAATTTTCAAGTAGTTGTATTATAATACACGTTGTTTCTGTAATAAATTAAAATGTTACTTAATACGTATTTGTTAGTAATGACGCATTTTTAATAAATGTTTATACAAAAAAATAAAAATAGAAAAGTTCAAACAGTCATTTTTACTATAACATCGTTGTGTATTTGGGTCGGTACACCACTGCACTGACTATTAAACTTCTCAGCTGCTTGAATTCTGATTCTATCCTTTTGCGACCGATCTGTTAAAACCATCCCCGAAGCTCGAAACAGCAAAACAAAAAAATGTGATGATTAATCGTTCTAGGATGCGATTTGGCTACCATGCCGTTTTCCTGTGCGTAGAAACTCTAAAAGGCGTGCGTTTGTTTAACTCGCTTTTCTTTTGTCATTCCACGCGACAATGAAAGCGATTATATTATTATATCCGAAACGAGCGAGATGAAATACGTATAGGTAACAATTCGGTTACAGATACTTATATTTTTCATTACATCTACATGAAACCACCAATGCTTCACTGATTATATCATATAAATAATACAATTTTTCAATATTATTTAATTCATTCGGATTGATGAATTCGTATTGAGTAGCACTATCAAATGATCTAGAAAAAAAATATGTAGGTAATTCCGTTCTTAATAAAAAACAATGAATTAAGAAATAATGCAATTTTATTAAATAATAAAATTAAAAAAGAGTTTATTTTCACAATAGGGTGTGTGCTCTTGTATCATGCATTTTTGATAAGAAATTTTGTTCTACTGCAATATGTTAAAAAGTAAAGGACTGTTCAGAGTTACTACGCGCACCCTGTATAAATACGTAACAAAAGAGAATCTTTTTACATCTGTTAACTTTACCAACTTACGGTGGTTAAATTGTACATAATTCCCAAACTCACCACTCTAAATCGTAGAGGGCATAACAAAACGTCTGATTTTTTACACGATCGGTATTTCAGAACCTTGGACACGAAGTCCCATAAGATGTTAGGTCTATCCTGTTTTTCCTTGACTCCTGCAATAAAAGGTACACTCATTTTATACCACAGACGACATATAATATAGACCTGTTATGTAATGCAAAGGGTATAGTCGGATAGTTTACCAAAAGAAAACATTTTACCCCTTTAAACGTTCTATCGAAACCATTTAAAAATCTTTTTCATAATTAAAGTTCAGAACATCACGGATCATTTCTGTTGCAACCTATTCAATTATTAAAGAATGAACATTTTAAAATCAAATTCATATAATCATTTGATGTAAAAAATGTTATATGATACCGTAATTAATAAAATACATGGTTACAGAAACGATGGAATGTAATATGCTCCAAAGTTAGTTATGCTAATATTTTAGGATAAGACATATAAAAAACATTTAAAAAATATTTTTATGTAAATATTATTCATTGTCATGAGGTTAGAAAATAAAAAAACATACATATAACTAATGTGAAAAAATAAAATTAACATAAGCGGACTTGAATCTACGCCCAAAAAGTTTCTTTTGTAGCAAAACGTTTATTGTCAATAAATAATATTTAGAAAGTACAATAACTTAAATATACAAAAGGTATGATGAGGAAAGAACAACAACAAATCATAAAACTAAGGGCTCTTACATGGAGCATGCGCAATCTGTATATGAATATATGTACTACATATGGTACTTTATGCTACATTATACACATACCTGAAAGAAACCAAGGTTAACGGGTGACATTGAATCAGATAAAAAGTCTGAAAGGATAGTTTCTTTACGTCTTATGCATTGGCAATAGAATTATTGAAAAAAAAAAAAAAAGAAATACCATTGTAGGAACAGTTCGTTCTAATAAATCTTTTTTTCCAGTTATTGCCAAAGAAGAAATTCGTCGACTTCCGGTTATCACTAATAAATTCTATTTTTCCGATAAAATAAGTCTAGAGTAATATGTTCCACAAAATATCAAACAGTAATTGTTATAAGCACGTTGTCCGAAATTGTTTCATATTATAATAAAACCAAAAATGGTGTCGATACTTTGGATCAATTGGTTGCGATTTATAACGTAAAAAGGAAACTGAATCGTTGGCTGTTCGTGATTTTCACTAACATCGTTAACGTCTCGAGGGTAAAAAAAGAAATACAAAGAAGACCTGTTCCACCCACAGATGAAGTAAACTTCGCTATGGTAAGCAATTTTCAAGGAATTTCTGATCTATCAATTTCATCAAAAACAGAAAAGAGAAAAATTATAACTCGATACAAATTATGCGTTGGAAAAGCTCAGAAAGCGTACGCGGTTTATGAAATTTGTAAAGAATATGTACGTGGCAAGCTTAAATATGCTATTTATATATGTAATAACTGCAAAATATAATAAATAAATTTACAAATTTAACTAACTTTCAATAAAATATAGTATAATACATTATTGATAACATTATAATACTTATAACATTATAACCTATATAACACTTGTGCGCGCTCAATAATAATAGACGTATCGGAAACCTGGAACTCGGCGCATCGGCAATCAGCTGATACTGTGTGACTTCCCCGTTGGGCTTAGCGTCCCTATCGAGCTCTACCCCACTCCAAGGCTCATTGGTAGGCGGATTGCTAGGGTGCTCAAGGAAGAGACAAGAGGAAAAAAGCTACTACTGATTGGCCGATCGTATCTACACCCCCAAATCGTGTCTCATTATAAACGACAAGAGATTTTGCGACGACAGATTTTAAATTCAAGATTCAAGGATTAAGGACACAAATAGATACAAGTAGCGATTCGATATTCGACATTCGGAAGAATCCTCGAGTAACCATTCGACTTTAAGAAGCGCAGCACAGCCTGCCATATTTATCTGAGTTGGCATATATGTGCAATAATACTAACGCCGATCCGACTTTCGTTACAAGAAGCGCAGGAAGTTTGCGTTAAACACTTGCAGTGCATCAATTTTTTGGACACTGATTTCTTAAACAATGTCGAACTCAATATTAAACCAGGGCTTATTTGAATTAAATCTGTAGAACAGGTGTTTCAACGTGATTGTAAATCATAGGTAATTCAACGATAGCAAATCAGAGTTAAATATATCCGATAGTGTTCACCACGAAATTGTCCAAGGCCTGATTGCAAATTATACGCCAGACAGAGTCAGAGATGTGCCAATTAGAATGTCCATAATATTAAAAGACAAAGAGCCCGTGTACCGAAGGGCTAGGCGTCTATCATTCTCGGAGACAGATGTCATTAATTGGCAAATGAATTGATCAGGGAATTGTGTGTCCTTTCTTGTTGGAATATGCGAGTCCAGTAGCGTTAGTGAAAAAAAAGAATGGTATTATGAGACCGTGCATCGATTATCAAAAATTAAATGCCAATTAGATTTGCTACAGGGAGCAAAATGTTTTAATTAATTGCACATATGGAACAATCGAGTGGTAAATATATCTCTTTCATTGTACCGAACGGATAGTATGAATTCTTTAGAATGCCTTTTGGTACATGTAATTCCCTGTCCGCTTTTTAAAGATACATAAATGTCACATTTAAAGATTTCATTAGAAAAAAAAAATTTTAATTTAATCAGACGATTTGATAATTTCATCAAAGGATCCTGAGACCGGCCTGGGCTGTTTGAGAAAAGTACTGAGTATAGCCAGCGCGGCCGGGTTAGAAGTAAATTGGAAAAAATGTAAATTTACAAAACCGAGTAGAATTTTTGGGGCACATAGTTAAAGACGGTAAAATTTATTCGTTCCTATATAAGACAGAAGCGGTCCGAAAGATTCGTTAACCCAGAAATGTTCAACAGATTCGAAGATTTTTGGGTTTAACCGGTTATTTTAAGAAATTCATTCTTTACTACTTTCTTACACCGCGCCCGTTGACAAATCTGTTAGGTACCGTGGTAAAGTTTGAGTTTAATGAACCAGAGAAAAATTCATTCTTTTTGTTAAAGAAAGTTTTATCCTGTTGTTTTTGAATAAATAAAATTCAGAAACTGAACTGCACATCGATTCGTACATGTTCGGTTATAGGGCAATTCTTCTCCAATGAAACTCGGAAGACGCAAACTCGGAAAATGTAAAAATGCTTTACATCCGGTGTACTACGCTAGTGGTGACAAACGACAGCTGAACAACGTTACACAAGTTATGATCTGAAAATTCTTGCTATTGTTAAAGCTATTAGAAAATAGCTAAAGTATATTTGTTAGGAGTTGAGTTTAAAAAGATCACCAACTGCCGTGCGTTTTCCCAAACAATGAAGAAGAAAGACTTGTGCGTTTGCGTGGCACGCTAGGCTTTTTTCTTGGAAGAGTACAGTTAAGCAATGAAGCATAGACCGGATAGAAGTATGCAACACGTAGATGCACCGAGTCGTTATCCGGTATCCACCTGCTTACTTTTAAACGAATACTAAGACTGCGCATTAATGCACCGCCTGAAAATGGCACAACATCACGACGAAAGCCTTAAAGATATCATAGAGTTAGCTTAAAAGGAATAAACTGAGGGGTACGTGATCAAGAGAGGGCTACTGTTTAAAGAGGTTGGAGAGGATACGCGGTTGATAATCCCTAAGTCAATGATGTGACACGTGATTTATCGAGCGCATGAAATAGGACATTTTAAGTCCAATGCTGATAACGATCCGTAGCACACATTTTATATGATATAACAAAAAGCAGATTATTATACAACAATAGTCCCAAGGTATGACAAACGCCATAACAGTTCCTAGATATCAATGTCATTGAACATGTATATGTAAAATGAATTAGAGAAAAAAATATGGTTACATATCATTCCTAATAAGGAAGATTTAAGGATCGCATTACAAGAAGAATGGAAAAATATTCTCACAGAATTTTTAATGAAAATTGAATTTCTGACAGTCCAAAATATCTTGGAATTCATAAATAAGATAATGTAAGGCGTACGAGCGCCTACGGCATCAAGGCCCTGCACGAGGGTTAATTTATGATACATCAAAACACTTTCAACGTTCCCATATAAAATAAGGAACCGAAGAACCAGGAAGCAATCTGAGTTATTCATTACATCAAGTGCAGCAAGAGGTTTTCTTTGACCAAGACGTATCAAGAATATTCAAGAATCCGTCAAGACAATTCAACACACGTTAAGACTTCATTAATAACCACTTCTATTATTAACTTTATATTTGTATTTTGTATTTAGGATTAATAAATGTAAGAGTCGCCACTACCTGCGACGGGACGGCGCCAGTAGATGGGCCTCTCGAGTGGTGGTGTGAATGTATTTATGGTTGCGAGTGAGAATGATCCGGGTATGTTTGGAAAAGTGTGACCGTGGACGAATCTTGGGTGGTCGAAAGAATGTTAGCGAAGAGTGTCTGGGTTAGGTCTAGGTATGTTTGAAACCGAGAAACTGGGCCGTGGGAATGAAGTCTACGTGACTGCGTGATTGGAAGGGATGGATGCGAAGATTTTGAGTGCGAGTAAAAAAGGAATGTATGTGGAAAAAAGATAGAGCGATTGAGGGATGTGCATTTAAGCGAGTGAATGTTCGGGGCGCGGGAGATTGTGTGACAAGAGGGCAGTAAGGAAAGAGAGTAGCGAGGAGAGACATAAAGCGATTAAGAGTATTGTAGGGATTTTAGGTTGCAGACGGGTGTCTCTACAAATACTCAATAATGGACACTGTCTTAAGAACAAAAGACTATTTATTAACTAATTACTATGCTCGTTCTTACAATGTTCGCTCTCTAATTCTTCTCTATACTCTCCTTACTCAACTCTCACTGCTCACTCACTATCCTCTGACTAACCCCTCCACGCATTTTCTCCATTCATTTATTCCTTCATTCTTTCTTCTTCTTTTTCTCAATCTCTTTCACTCTACTCAGGCATTCCCAGAAACTCTTCGGTCACACGATATTCACTGTCACTCGGTCCAAATACTCTTTTCTCGCACGTCTATCGCTCGGCCCAAACACTCGTCTCTCGCACGTCTATCGCTCGGCCCAAACACTCTTTATTCACACCTCTATCACTCCAGATTAAAGATTCACACCTCAGACTCACCATTCCCACAATATTGTTTAGTATTGTTAAACTTCAGTTATTATTATTTTTTATTGTTATTGAATAAAACCAAATAATTCCCGCGCCACAGAGCTCGATTATTCTGACAAAGACTTCAGAAAGTGTTAGTGTCTTCCGTGTCTTCTGTGACTTCCGTTCTTCCGTATCTTCCGCACTTCCGTTCATCCGTTTTCCGTTTTCCTTCCGCGTTAATTCCGTCTCTCATTCTCTCTCTTTCCCACCCCCCTTACATAAAGTAGTTTTTTGCTCTTGCAAACCACTCATCTGGTATTGGGTCTATGTTAATTGGTGACACAGGGGCGGTACCGATTGATGTCACAATATTAAAAATTTCAAGATTTTAAGCAATGGAGTGTGACGTCTCGACAATTGTAATATAAAATATGAATGCTGTTCGCGCGCGCTTATGCTTGATCCTGCTCGATACGCAGGACCAAAATTGTACGCGCGATGTCGCGTCGCGTTCACGCGGAAGCCCGTGCTTCCTCGTCGGGATTGTAAGGCCCGACTTAACCTTGACTGGTACATGAACACTTCGCGACTGTTACCCGTCAAATTAATGACGAGTAACCTGTATTCGATTACGATGAGAAGTCCTGAAAGATGGATTTCTACAAATGTGAGCAAGGCGTTGGATGCTCGAACGCTAGCACCCGTTGCTCGATTTCGATACGTAAAATGAATGCTTCGTCGACCGCGGACGATTGTCGACTTCCGCGAAGCTTAAGGATCGGATCGCTATGTTTCGCTTACGACTCTGCTTGTCGCTACAATTAAAGCTACAACTTCGCTTGAACGAATCTGTTTCTGTCCGTCTTGCTCGAACGATAGCAAGGACGAATCTCGAATCTCTTACCCGCACGCTGATAAGTACGAAAAGAATCTATTTTCTGCTTCCAAGTATCCGAACGATGACACTCGGAAGGGCAAGGAAGCACGCTGATTGGTTTTCGCTCACATTCGTTAATGTGCCAATCAACGTGCTTCTTTAACCTGACAGCTACCCTTCCATTACGCCCTGAGCGCGCTTTCCGTGGAAAGGGTAGGCCGATGCCAGGTAGCGACGCGAGGACCACGGCGATTTGGCAACGCGGCGGTCTTTCCCTCAGGTTTGCACGTTGTAGAAAGGACACCGCGCGAAGTCCCGTTTCTAATTAACCTTCAGGAAAGACAGAGTTTATGACATATACTCGGCTATTGAGGGCGAAAGAAAATGCAAACTAATTGCCTCGAGCAAACGGTCCTCTATAACCATTTTAGTCAGAATCGATATACATATGTATAATAACGGGAAACACAATGGGACGCATGGTCAGCTACTAAAATTTATTATAACAACGGTTGGAAAAAGTTTATTCAATATAGTTATTACAATAGTGATATTCATCAAAGAAATGCTTGAAACGTAAATATTTCTCACACGAAGCACAACGAAGTATAGCTAATTCTCTACATACAATGGCGGACATATTACTTATGTACATGATTATTTTCAACGGTTTATTACATTTTATAATCAAACAAACGTAAATCATGTATTTATATTGAAATTATAAATAGTACAATTCATGTTCTATGGATACATATAATATATCTTACTAGAAATTAATAGCAAGTACTACATAATAAAACAGCAACATTTATTGTCAGAAATTTCAGTCACATATACTTATGAACGTAACTTTCGAGGGTTTTCTTGGCTTTTTTATCATTATTAAAGATCTAAATAATATTAAATGTTATTAACCTAATATTTTATAGCTCTCCCATTATTTTTGATAACTTCGGCACAACGTCTTGGAATTGAATTAATTCCATTAATTGAACGACTACACCAATCGACTGGAATGGATTTCCACGTCTTTTCGATTGTTTTAAAAAAATGCTCGATATTTGTTGGTTTCTGACGTTTTATTTGTCGATCAACATCAATCCATAGTGTCTTTATTAGATTGAGATCTGGGAATTGAGCAGGCCATTTTATAATATTTAATTTTTCTTTTGCTAAAAATTCTTTCACTGTACGTGTCGTATGTTTCGGATAGTTATTCGCTTGGTAAATCCAGTCGTTAGGCATTTTGTCTCTAGCAAAGGGAAGTAGAAAATTTTTTATGATATTCAAATAAACAAAACGATCCATAATTCCTGTAATGCAATGCATCAGTCCAGTACCATTTATGCACATACTACCCCAAACTAATGATGATCCGCCTCCACCTTTGATGGTTGGTTTTGTACAATTGTTATTATATTCTTCGCCAGGTTTGCGTCTCACATAGCATTTTCCATCAGAAGCAAATCGGTTAAACTTGCTTTCGTTAGTGAATACAACTTTGGACCATTTTTCTTCTGTCCATGCAATATGAGCTTTTGCGAATTCAAGTTTAGCTCGTCGATTCTTCTTGGAAATTAGTGGTTTTTTTCGAGCTACTCTCCTCATCAACTTAACCGTTTGAGTGCCACGTGTCTTTCTTGTTTTCCCATCCAAAAGTGCCAAGGAGCGCTTTTTCGCTTGTCTAATTCCCTCTCCAAAAATGCCAAGCGGCGCGATAGCGCTTGTCTTATTCTCCGATTAAAAATATCAAGGAGCGCTTTTGCGCTATTTTCTGCTCTTATACGGTAAGTTGTAATTTTTTGAATTCAGTGTGGTTCTGACATCTTTCCGAGCATAAGTACAGATATCAGCGTGTTTAAATAATATAAAAATATTATTTGAATATTTTGTAGCCGTAAAGTCGCGCATCGACAGAAACCGAGTTTTCGCGGTTGTCGGTTTTCTTAGCCTAGAGCGCTGGCACTTTTCGAGCGAAACAGAAGAAGCGCAAAATCGCTCCTTGGCACTCAAACGGTTAAACTCGTTTAAGCGACGTTGAACTGTTCTTACACTTACTGTTTGTTTCAAATACGGAGATATATCATTATGAATGTCTACAGCAGTTTTAACACGATCAGCTTTAGAAGTTCGATGAATCACGCGGTCAGTATGAACATCCGTTTTACGTTGTTTTTGTTTCCGAGGAACATTATCTGTTGTTTTATTCATTTCTATATGTATTATAGCTGCATAACAAGCTCCAGCAGTTATCCCCCAATTCATTAGCAATACTTCGGTATGTTAGACCATGCTTTCGAAGCAGCTGCATTTGCACCCATTGTTGAGGTGTGATATTTTTCCTTTTGCTCATAATTAAAATAATAAAAATTAACTGTAACTAATATTGTTTACTACACAGAACACCTACGGTCGTTACTTGCACAAAACAAACTGAACGTCGACTGTTTACATTGTAAGAAAATCGTTCAGTTCGTATGTTCATAAGTATGTGTCCGCGACTGTGTCGTAGATAAACATTACAAACACCAATATTTCGAGTTACGTTATCTTTAGCGAATAAAAAATATTCAGAAAAGCATTGCATAAATTATACTTTAAAAGTACTAAATGAAAATTATTAAATCTAATATGATCTCTATAATAAAGTTCCTAAAAGTTTAACTAACGCTATGTTCATAAGTATATGTCTGCCACTGTATACATAATACCGAGGAATTTCGAGAGCTTCCTTTACAAAACAATAATCTACTGGATTTTCATAGCGAGACGGACGTTCTTCTATGTATTCTTAGAATTTAGGTGAGAATAACTGATTATGTACAAGAGATTGCAATTTTATAATATTATTTCTTTCCTGTAAAATAACGTCATAATTCAATAAAATGACCTGATCCACTTCCTTTCTTCGAGGTATAAGAGTTTATAAAATATTTGGGTGAAAAAAGTTTTAAAGTGTTCGGAGGTTAATTTTCCAGATTTCGGAGCAAAAACATAAACATTTGGAGGCATGAATAATTTTTTTCTTACTCTTGGTCCGAATTCTCCACTTGATCACTTTAAAACTATACAAAGAAGGGAAAGCAATTTTCTTTCTGCAGATACAGTAGGGTTATATTGTATAACTATGAGTTGTTGAAGATATGGACTGTACAACGGTTTCAATAGTTTTTGATCCTCTTAAAGCTAGTGTTCTGCCAGAGTGAAGCTCTAGATTGAAACCTCTTTCGTTGGAATTTAATACATTTTGTATACCATAATTATTAATATTCATTTTCACAATTTCAATAAAATTATCAATTGCTAAAT
The DNA here is from genome assembly GCA_019453375.1 of Ctenoplectra terminalis. Taxonomy (NCBI): domain Eukaryota; kingdom Metazoa; phylum Arthropoda; class Insecta; order Hymenoptera; family Apidae; genus Ctenoplectra; species Ctenoplectra terminalis. Next base: position 14,865 of record SMSQ01006950.1, read on the forward strand.
CTATCTCTTGAACATTTTTTTTGTTCCCGGTAAGTTACAAATTTCGTTGTTTTACGCAAAATTGTGGACTACCGATCCTCTTTCAATGGCATAAGAAAATTTTGATAGAACAAAATATGAAATATATAGTAACTTATCTCTCATTTTGTTTCAGCAAATGATGTACTGATAGATGTACTTTTCCAAAATTCTACCGCTTTTTTCTTATATTCCAAATCTATATCATCGTCTTGCTCCTGTGGAATGCAGACATCTTCTTCTACAGCTTCAATATCAGTATCCACAGTATCAGTGCTCTTGGTTCATTAAAGTCCAATATTTCATCATTTTCAGCATAAAACGATTCCCTTTCAAAACTTCTTTGAATCATATCTTCTAATACCTCGTATAATACACCTTCCCGTTATTGTACATGTATATTTTAGAAAATGTATAGTGTTAACAAATTTCATCAAATTATGAAAAAATTAACGATACGTTTAAGTAAATGTTATATAAAACGTCTGAAGAAATAATCGTTATCACAAAGGTTATCACTGTCGCCGTTGGAGATTGAATTAACAGCTAATACATGAAGTGCATGTAATACAATTCTACACAGAATAATCACAATAACTATACACTGTAGCACATGGTTGAATTCGTAATGAATAGACGGTATTACTTATCAGAAAAAAAATTCAAATTTTCAAAAAAGTGGAGGAGGGCTTGTTCTCAAATTTGATAAAAAAAAAAAATGTTTTCCGAAAACTTCTCACACAGATTTATAGATTGCAACAAACAGTATAACTTTTGTTTCAATCATTTTTTTAAATCTTTTGTTGTTAACGATTTATGAACACTTATGCAGAAGAGTGAAATCGGATAAAAGAGTTAATTTCTCCTAAATTAGAAGTGATCAGTGTTAGTGTTCGTGCAGTAAAGTGAACATTAGTGTCGTTGACCCGGTCAGACGTTCGGTGGTGTCGTATACCCGTGCCCAGCTGTTCGCTACACCACAAGCCGAATCGTCTGTCAATTGGGTGAGTTTAATTTAATTTTTTGATCATTCTTTTCTAATTTAACGAGGCCTGTAACTTATTCCTGGCTGTGTTTTCCAAATACTTCATAAAATATCATTTCCGCGAAACTATTAAACGATTATTATACATTATTGAATATTTATAATTAATATTATTATTAAATATCGTATTGAAGCAATAAAAATAAAATTAAACGACAGTGTTAAACACTATTAAAGAACTATGTTTAAGATTTATGATCAATAATAATGTTTGATGTTATTTGAATAAATTTTTATTAGAAAAAAGAATTGCATTCTATTCGTTATTAAATTTCAATTACTTTTCATAGATTTGTTCATTATCTGTTTGGAGTATCGGATAAGCTCAATTTATTTGTTCTACACGAACAACAATTAATTACTTTATTCGATATAACTTTTGTTTAATATTCATCAACGGTAGCTTCGATACATCCTGAGTTGCTCGTAGAAACACAAGCGCGGCGTGGAATCCAGCTCCCACTGACGCCCAGCCGTCTTACTCACTCTGTAATTGGTCAGTGTTTTTTGTTAATAACTCGTTAACAAAGCCGAATTTGACATTTTTGCAAAGGAAAAAGTTGCTTAGAATCACCTCAAGAATTACCCCTTAAAGGGACTTGCAAATCTTTTGGGACATTCTGTATAGTGAATGTATTATGTGATTTTGAATATCTGTGCATTCGACAAAACAATGTATGAATGAAGGAAATTAAATTAATTTTAAGTTTTTATCAATTAAAACTGTATACGCACCTTATTTCTTACATTGTTGAAGTGGTATTCAACACAGCACTTACAGTTAATATAACGGTTGGAATATCAAACTGCAGCATCGATGCATATTTTTTTTTGTCGTAAGTTTGCGCACTAGAAAAGTCTAATTTTTTTTTCATGAAATCATTTTTTTAATTATTAAATACACGACTTTTAAGGATAGTTACTTAAAAATATTTAAAAAACTATGTGAAACATAATTGAGTGTTAGGTTAATACACTGTATGATAAACTTTTTAAAAATACTTTTCAAATATTTTAGATCGTTAAGGTAACAATTTGCTTTTGGTTTACTGTAATAAGTGAAATAAAAAAACACACTGTATCTGATTAACTTCAATAATTAGTTAATTATTACTTACAATGAGTCATAAATAAATTGCTATTCATATACCTGTTCAAGAAATTTATTTCTATTCTTATGTTATCTAGCTGAGTAACAGTCAATCCTGTTATTATTAAACAGAGATATATGTAGTTTACTATGCTGCTTTGGTACTGGAGTTTGAACATAACTGCTAACTCAATTCATTATCCCATAGGCATCTGAAAACATAATTCAATAGAAATAAATGATCTTACCAAACTATGACTCTTAATACAATTACTATTAAGCTTACAAACTATTATCTGTTATAAACTTTGCATCTTTCAATCATTTTCATCAAAAATTAAACAATATAATAGTTATGCAGATTATAATTTTCGCTAACTGTGAAATTGTTTGTGAAGATTCATGTGTTGGTAATAAATGTACACACACATTATGAAACAGATTTGTACATTCTTCACAAGATATGTATACTCTTTGAATACAATATTCAATATTATATATGGAATATAATATTCATCTTCCCTTTTATACTATTTCACACTAAAATTAAACACAATTTCCAACTTCATCATTAATTTTACCTTAAATATAAAAAAATGATATTTAAGTTGGATATTTTCTTTTCTTTTCAAAATTTTTTTATTATCATTACTAAGAAATTAAATTATTATAGGCATAATAAAGTTAGACAAACTTTAATCTTTAAAATACAAAACGATGAAAAATTAAGATTATATTGTAAGAAACTTCTGTGATAAAAAAAATGATAACTTCTATGTACTATAAATTTAAATTGTGATAATAATTATTAATATATTAAAATGTTTAATGATATAAATTAGTTTCATCATATTTCTTTAATACAATAAATTATTAAACATAAATTAAATTTGAAACTTTGTAAAACAAATATTAAACTTAAGTGTACATTACTATTACTTTAATGATATTTAAAGAAGAGATATTAAGTACTGTGACATTTATAGTTTGTAAGTCTTCTGTTTCATTTATGGTTGTACGAACAAGTTATATTTCACAAAGTTCACTGCCAATTTTAGTATAATGTGCCATATTGTCAATGCTTCCTTCTTTAGAATAATTTATAGGATATTCTTAAAGAATATATTTAAGCTGTTTCAATGTTGGAACATTTGGAATTTCCAGTTCTGTAGAAAACTTTGTACGTCCTGTTTTTCCTAAAAACATATACATGTGGAGACGAAAGATGAAGCGTACCTGTGTGGCCGTGACGCGGCCGATAAGCGATGCCGCAGCGATTCGCTTGTTTGGATGAGTGTGTGCGTGTCTGCATGAAGCGAACGCGACCAAGCGAGGTGGCCGAAAAAACAAAAAGTTAATCAATCGATAATCAAGACGTTTCGCGAAAAGCCGTTAGCAGTTTCCTCGTAATTTTCCAATAATTTCAATCGTTTCGGTCATATTGACAGCCACAAAAGAATAGTGATACGCTCATAATAATATCTGATCCCACATACATGTATTAAATATAAACTTTAGTTTTAGAAAACATATGTTAAAAACAAACTATAACACAAAATTACTAATAATATACGTAAATATTATAAGACCAACATGTAACTTAACCCTTTCGCGACGGCGCACCTGTACAGTAAAGATTCGATATATGTTCAGAATTCGGGACCGGCGAGAAACATATAACGGACAGGGGACTCGCTTCTGCGAGCGATTTGTGTATCGCCGGCGTTCACGAACATAGAGAGAGACAGTTTGATGAAGAAAAAAGAGGGACTAGGAGTCGAAGCGGTCGTAAAGATAAGATGCCTATATATCGGTGAGGCAATACTAATGCATCGAACAAACTTTTTTATTTTTAATTTTTTTGTAATAAAAATTTCACCAACATATTGGTGAAATCTTGCTGATTAAAATGAGACCAAACCCGATACTGTTATGACAATTGGTTACGATGATTAGACTTGTAAATGTTCCTCTTTTCTCGCTGTTTTTTCTATGCTTATCGACGTCGGCGAACTACATAGAGTTTTGAGGGTCTGTCCTACGAAGGTTCAGTCGCGTCGAAACCGAACATATATCCAGAAGGGAAGTGAATCAAACCGGTTATTCTCGAACGGGACAGTCTTTTGTACGTTATATGTTCGAAATGCGAGCCCTGGTGCCTATATATGTTCATAGGACGAGATCGCTGAGGTACATATAGCGGACAGAAGAATCGGTTCTCCGATTGTTTCTGTTTCACTGACGTCAACATAGAAAGAAACAGTGGCTAAAATGCTGACATAAGATTTCAAAATTAAATGCCTACATATTCGTGAAGTAACACCAATGCGATAAAGACATTTTTTTATTTACACATTATATTATTTGAACAAAAATGTTATTAATACATAAAATTTTTAAAAGCGCAGACGTAGAGGGTGAATCTTTATTACCTACGTTCCATCCGTCAAATTTTAGGAAGGTACCTGCATATTTTATTAATAACGGTACTCCACGCAAAGTAATTTTGAATTCTTAACAATGCCTCTACTCGTCAGAAGACTTGTAAGTCGACTGCCCACAACGAAAGTCAATAAAGAAGAAAAATAGAAATCATGTGTAATTAATTGCAAAACAAAAAATTGTTAAGTTCAATTGTTACAGAGATGAATTAATCATTGTTACTAGTTGTCCCTTATATTCAATACCTAACATATAACGTTAACTATTCATTCGCGGTTAATTTAACATGTGAAGCGAGCATTTACAGAAAGTAAATTATTTCAAAATTATTCAGGTTACTTAAAAATATCATAATAATTTCGTGTTTGGTCTCATTTTAATCAGGAAAAACTCATCGATATGTTAATGCAATTGTCATAAAAAAAAAAAATAAAAATGAAAAAGTTTCATCCCTGCAATAGTGTTATTTCACCGATACGAATAGAATAGAGATCTTCCAAGGGAAGGCGCGCGGTGTCATATTTCTCTCGTGCTTGCTTCAGGGAGAAACCCCCCCAGTGGTGGGGATAACCTCCGAACATATATCGTATAGATTCTTTCGAACATATATCGAGTCTTTACTGTACCATTCTTCGCCACTTTTCGCAACAGCACGTCTGACCATACTTTGTTATGTTTCGCAGACGGTGCATTAATTACCGATTCGGCTCACTTTATTTCTGGTACATTATTATAAGTTGTTTGAATCTGATACACTCTAAACTTACAGAAAATAAATGCATTTTTTTTCGTGTCAAGGAATTTTTAGCGAAACAATTTTGCGTTGCCTTTATTCGCATAGAAAACTTTTACTGAGAAAAATTTTTTACTTCTCTAATAATAAAATCTGTGCCGTATATCGTTAGCGACAGCCTCTGTGAATCAACTGACTGCCGTATCTAGACGGCGTCAGATTTTGTGAACTAATAAATGACTGCCGTGTATAAACGGCGTCAGCCTCTGTGAGCCAAAAAGTGGCTGCCGTATGTAGACGGCGTCAGCCGCTGCGATGCACCAAGTGACTGCCGTATATAGACGGCACCCGTCGCGAAAGGGTTAATAATTTATATGACAGACCAATTTAATACAATTACTCAATTTAATAAAAAGTGAACATTTTCGTTGGATTGTTTATATTCGGTACAAAATAAAATAAATGAATATTAAAGTATAACCATAGACGAGGTATAATATAGAATTATCATGCAATGTAAATTTGTGTCACACGGTCCTGGGGCTACGTAGCCCCAGTTACCATTTTCGTATCACATGCGGCATTATCGGTTGAGAGTAGAATACAGTTCTGAGCATGTATTGAAAACATTCCATTGATTTGCGATCTAGCAATCAAAGGCAGTCGCATGCCTCGAGTTAGGAGAAAAGTGGCAACAGCCCAACAAATATGGCGAATGAGAATTTAACGAAAGGGGACCTTTTCTTACATATGTGATTTTACCAGCTTCGGCGGTTCAACTGTATATAATTCCCAAATTCAGCACTCTAAATCGTAGAGGGCACAACAAAACGTCTGATTTTGTACACGGTCGGTAATTCAGAACGTGTGACACGAAGTCCCGTAAGATGATAGGTCTATTTTATACCTCGTCTGTGGTAATTTCATAGCTACGTTTAGTTTTAATTCTAACCACTATTAATGCTGTAATCTTATTCTATGCTGAATCGGTAACATCGAGAGTGACACTAAAATGGTAAGAGGGCACGCGTGCCCCCGAGACCCTGGACAAAAAAAAGCATTGGATGTTAGGTCTATTCTGTACCTCGTCTGTGCTGCAACTTTGTAAAGGATTTCAAACTAACTACCACGTTATTTTATTTATCTACTGACATTCGGTTTTTCAGGGTTGAAGTTTCCGGTGTGCTTTCCTATTTTTCTATATATCTTAAAAGTTACAACAAATATCAACAAATTTATGCAAAGAGAATTTAATGATTTCTTATACCCTAGAAAACTGTATAATAAAATTGTATAAACAAAAATGAAACCCCCACCACCCTTATTTTTGAAAATTTTGATTATTTTGTTTGGCCAAAAATGTGCAGAATTTTATTACAAATACAAATATGTATGCAAAACCTATCCCGTAATGTAGTACTTTAATAATTTTACTGTTGGGTGTATAGTAAAGATTCGCTAAATGTTCGAAAGAATCTATACGTTATATGTTGGGGGAGGGGGGGGGTTCCTCCTTGAAGCAAGCACGGGAGAAATATGACACCGCGCGCCATCCCTTTGAAGATCTGTAACACATTCGTATCAGTGAAATAACACTATTACAGTGATGAAACTTTTTCATTTTTCTTTTTTTTTTATGACAATTGCATTAACATATTGATGAGTTTTTCCTGATTAAAATGAGACCAAACACGAAATTATTATGATATTTTTAAGTAACTTTATATGATAATTTGTAATATATTTTGTACTTTTTCGCTATCCGCATAATTTTTTACGTATTTGTAAGAATAAGTAACTTTAATCAGAAAAATTTCATGTATTAATAACATTTTTGTTCAAATAATATAATGTGTAAATAAAAAAATGTTTTTATTGCATTGGTGTTACTTCACGAATATGTAGGCATTTAATTGTTAAATCTTATGTCAGCTACGAATCTATAATCTCATTTTACCCACTGTTTCTTTCTACGTTGACGTCAGTAGAAACAGAAACAATCGGTGAACCGAATCTTCTGTCCGCTATATGTACCTCAGCGATCTCGACCTATGAACACTTATAGGCACCAGGGCTCGCATTTCGAACATATAACGTACAAAAGACTGTCCCGTTCGAGAATAACCGGTTTGATTCACTTCTCTTCTGGATATATGTTCGGTTTCGATGGGACTGAACCTTCGCAGGACAGACCCTTGAAACTCTATGTAGTTTGCCGACGTCGATAAGCATAGAAAAAAGAGCGAGAAAAGAGAAACATTTACAAGCCTAATCATCATAACCAATTGTCATAACAATATCGGGTTTGGTCTCATTTCAATCAGGAAGATTTCACTAATATGTTGGTGAAATTTTTATTAAAAAAAAATTAAAAATGTGACGTGCCGGGGTGGTCGACCCGTCTAAATTTTCTTTATTTTGCGGATATCCCCCCCCCTTCCCTGTTAGCACTGTTTTCTGAAGGGTTCTGCTCCGCTTTCTTTAATTCTCCTTATTTTCATATTCATTTCTTATTATACCATAATGGTTTAAACACCGTTCAGTTAGCTATTCAAATTCTCCTCTAAGAACACCGAAAATCTATAATTAGCAATTTAATCCCTAAATCGCCTATTCAAAACCTATATAAAAGAAATTACACATCGAATCCTATAAGGAAAAAATCTCCTATCTAAATCTATATAGAAAAAATCATACGCCGAATCCTATCCAAACCTATGTAGAAAAACTAAGCGAACCTGCTACAAATAGGAGCACCTCGAGGCACGTACGTCGATTACCCGTCGAAATCTCATACGTTCATATCCGTGTTAAGGAGCAGTAAATTCAAATCTCATAGTTCGAACTAAATTGTTATCCGTCGTGATTTCAATACTACGTTCGTGACCGCGCTAGTAAACGGCGATTATAAAATAAACTTGTAGAATTATCCGTCGCGATTCTAAACGTGTGATTTCCACACACGTCATTAAACTCTCTACGAAGGACAACGCAGCTGCGCTTCTACCACTCCAACCCATCAACCATCGGACTTCAGACCGCTGGACTTCGACTCGGAAAGGAGGAAGGGTCAACCCGTAACTACGTCCCGACGAAGCTGGACCTGCAACGACCGCCCCCTTCTTCGGACGACTACAACGAACTCGATCTCCCCGAGCGACTATCAACGCCCCAAGGAGAAACATCGCAGCCGAATACAAGACGTTTTCGTAGCAGCTGCAGTGAGCGTATTCTTGCACAATTTCATTTCAATTACATATGTATCGAGCCCTTTAAGTTGTACCACAGCTCCTTCCTGTAACTCCTATTCCCTTTCCCAAACCTTCCCCCTCGTGCGTGCGCGAAACATATCTTTCGACCCGCGAGGTATTCCTTTTCACAAAAACCTTCCTCCTCGTGCGTGCGCGAAACATATCTTTCGACCCGCGGGGTATTCTTTTCTCGAACCTCCCCACGCGAACCTAACACTTCCCCCTCCCCCCTCCCTCTCAGCCATGCATGAACCCCCCTACCTAAACCTCGAATACGCGCCTACCTCTCTCCCCTCCTCACGAGTCCATACAACCGAGTCCTCTGTGGAAACGACGATCGTACATCGCGCGTAAACGCTCACGCGCGGCACAATACGCATAGGTGACAGCGGGACGTTTTCGATTCGACAACGACGACTCCCCCCCGTCTTCCGAACCGGAAGTACCTCCCCGTCGGCGTCATCGGGAACGTAACAAAAATAAAAAAGTTTGTTCGATGCATTAGTATTGCTTCACCGATATATGTATAGGCATCTTATCTTTACGACCACTTCGACTCTTAGTCCCTCTTTTTTCTTCATCGAACTGTCTCTCTCTATGTTTGTGAACGCCGGCGAGACACAAATGGCTTGCAGAAGCGAGTCTCTTGTCCGTTAAATGTTTCTCGCCGGTCCCGAATTCTGAACATATATCGAGTCTTTACTGTACCTCGAACTACCGCCATTGTACTTCGAACGATGCATTCACTTACTTGTATTAATACTAATCAAGTATTTGCGTGTGCTTCTTATATCGAGGGATATAAAATAAAAATGCAAGCAATCGCAATTAGTTGATTATTGTATACATCTCACGTGTAAAATATATAATGAAAGTACATACAATAGCAATCACATATGCATACGTATCTACAATTCATCTTTCGTGATTCCTATGTATTACATAAATGGTGCTATTCAAAAAAGTGTTCAAAACAGAGATACTTCTTACACCAGGCACACCGCGACAGAGCAGGTTTTCCACACAGAGCACAGTGAGACGTAGCCTGGGAATCTTCTTTTCCACAACAAAAATTTACTGGATTTTCAAATTGTTCGGGTCTATTAGAAAGGTAACCACTTTTATACCAGGAATATTTAAAAAAATAATGAAAACGTGGCGATGATAACTAATTATTGCGTTAATGATTGTAATTTTATAATATTGCTCTGCAAATGAAGGTTTACGTTCAAATCTGATACTATAACTTTATCAGAGAACATTCTAACAAAGCTGTTCCATATTCGAAATCCGTAAACATCTAATGATTGAATTAATCTTGTCGTTATCTTTAGTATAGTTCAAAACATCACTTCCTTTTCCTTCCAGTGTGTGTAATTTTCCGCTTACAGAAGTTGTAGGTAAAATTGTGTAACTCTGCATAAGAGACGATAGAGAACGACAGCTTTAGCTCCTTTTGCACCTCTTTCTATTAATGTCTTCTTAATGTCTTCTTAATGTTCTCTTCTTGAACGTACATATTTCTAACTGGAAACCACTCTTATCTGCATTATAAACATTGTCTTCGCCAAAATTGTTATCAATGGTTTTATATCATTTACAAACGTATTGCTTATTATATCTAATTCTTCAATGTTCTCATGTGTTGACTGTGTGATAAATTTGGTTATCTTACGTGACACAATTCCACTATTCTTTTTGAAATTCCAAATCCACCAACGTCCTGCTTTGAATGGTGAAGAGTGAATCGGATTTCCTTTGCCTCGTTATCATTTTTCTGTCATTAGTAATTTAAAATTTTTGGAACACATATTCGGCAATAAAAATTCTCTTGTCCTGCTAGGAATCACCTTTGTTTACAATAGCTTCCCACTTATAGAGTCGAGATAGAGACGTTAGTTTTCTAAATTTATTTTGTACAGTTTTAAGAGAAACACGTTTCCTTTTTCTACTTGTCCAGTACGCTACGGCTTTGGATTTGTATTCTTCTTGTATCTTCTTCAGTCTTCTTCATTCCAATGGTATTGCAATTCATGCGATGCATACGAATTTTCAAATTGCAACGGAAAATCGTCTTCAATAAAAATATCTTCTTCCATACTTCTTGTAATTGTATTTAGTATAGCATCGTGTAAAACTATTTCCCGAATATTTGGAGGTGTGACAACCATACTTGAAATTCGTAACGATATAATTAATATATTAATAATGTTTGCTGGATTTACCCGCACAATTTTACAAACAACTTTCCATTGTCTACGATGAATAGTATGTAGCAGCACTACTGCAACTGCAATGCAGAATGACTGCGGAACCGTGAAATGGCACAAATATGAAGCAAATAACAAAAAAGTGAGAAAAATAATTTGGGACTACAAAACACCGTCTTATTTTACCAGACACAAGTATGGCGTCACAAGCGTCCCTCATGGAAAATCTGAAAATATAATGTCATTGCTAATTGACTGCGGATGTTTGTTCGTACGCCTTTGTCTTATGCATCGTATGTATAATTTTAAAATCATCACCATGAACGTTTTCAAAAATATTGTTGACTCGCACAAATGTTTGTTAGTGATCAGTGACACGTGTGATCATTACTTATTGGTTGTCCCTACAAAATAAGACGGTGTTTTGAAGTCTCGAGCTATTTCTCACACTTTTTCTTTAGTTGCTTCATATAGTACATAAGAAGTACATTGTTCCAAGTGCAATGGCGGGAATTCGAGATACACCCACCAGTAAAATTATTAAAGTACTGTATGATGCGAGAAATAAGGAATTTGTCTGACGAGTGAATGTTTGAGCTAGACTGAAAGAGGTGCGAATGAAGAGTGATTGCCAAACAGAATGATTGAGTCGAATGAGGTATGAATGGTAGTTGTTCGAGTCCGTGCGGCCGGTGTCTCTTCACGACGGGACGGCACCGGCATGTTTAGGAAAAGTGTGACTGCAGACGGAATGATCTCGAGTGGCTGACGGAATATCTCGAAAACTAAGCTAATATCATGGGACTATCCCTCATACCTATAGAAAAAAATTGTTCAAAATATTGATTTCTCTATATGTCCGAAAATCGTCCAAATCGGATAAGGAGTCCCTTTTCCACAACTTCATTAAATTGTTGTGTTTACACGTGAATTCTGACGTGTACTTTTAAAAAATGTATACAAAATATATTCCTGATTTTTCTTTATGTTTATGTTTGAAAATATAGTGAATCTTCCCACATTGACCCTCAGCTCTGAATTTAATCAGGACAGTTCGAGTAAAGCCTCGTAGCTAGCTTTGTAATTTGCGGAACAAAGAAAAAGGCAGAGAATAAAAGAGAAAGATGAAATAAGAGTTGAGACAATAGAGATATTTAAAATCCAGTGTACCAAATGTTATATTAAAAACGGTGCATAAAGTTTTTTGTTTTTAACTTTCTTTGTATGTAAATGTTTATAACAGATTGATCAAGTTATTTTGATTAAAATAAGACTAAACATAATATAATTTGAACTATATTTACTTATTAATACTTATTGGGTAATTTCTTGGAACATATATGATTATTGTTGTCAACATGGTGTTGTGCAAACTAAAAAATGTTGTACAGTGTTCTGCATCGTATTTTCTAAAATTTGATTTAAACTGCTAAATGCCAAAACTGGCAACAACTCTCATTGTAACATGCAACATGCAACTCTCTAACAAGGAAAAATGCTCGATAACCGACTACTCAGCTCAACGTTTAAAAAGTGAGTGTCCCCGGGTAGTCTTCTAAATCTCGACCAACGTTGCCAAAGATCGCGGGTCCAACTTTTGTCATTAGGCCCTGTTGTATTCGTACTATTGAATGTTGCTGACATAAAGCTGCGATAATATATTATTTATCGCATGCTCGATATTTATTGCAAATTATAAGACCTACAGAGACTTAATAAAATTTTTCACATCGAACAAATACATCCGGTAATACATGAGGATATTGATGAAAATTAAATTAATAAATTCTATTATAAATTGAAACGATCAAAGGTAAAACTCAAATAAAATCTGGGAGTGCTTAATGATGAAGATTCATAATGTGACATTGTAGAAAACGAATTCAAAGGCCCATCAAAAAAAGTAGAAGATATACTTCGAGATGATACTATCTGTCACTGACTCCGGATATGGATTATATAAGTAATACCGAAGAATATCATCGACACCTATTGAGTGAACAAAATACATCAATTATGTGCGTATGCTACTCCGTAGCGCTCGGAGCGGTAGAAAATATTGGTTTTCGATTTTTTTATCTATGTGCCACCACTTGAAAAAATCTGAAAAAATGACACATTAACAACCATGATAAGACGCTACAACGGTAAAAATATTAAAGTGGTAATAACTTGATAATTTGAATACAAAATTAACATTTCAAAAATTTTTTGATTTTTAAAAATTCGATTTTGCAGTGAAAAATTCTGAAAAAATTCACTAACATGTACCCAATGGAGTAGAACATCCATGATTTGGAGCACAAACTGTAAATCACGTTTCACCCCCTAACCACCCTAATAGTCGAGATAACGGGTTGATACTTTGCAAAAAAGATTTTCTTTGAGAGACCTATCGATTGGTATACGCCAAGTTCAGTTTGGTTTGGGGGCACTTTTACCATGCTTATTCGGCTATACCCTTTCTCGGTTGCTTGGTTTCTTGTTCCATCCTTTTGTGTCTTACCGGTCAAAGACATTCGCACAATTCGAAACATAACAGCAATAAAAAAGTGCGAACCGCGCGACAAATATGAAGGACTGTTGGATGACCAACCTAATTATACACGCCGCATCATGTTAAACAGATAACTAAGATTCCGTCATTAGTCATTTCGAACCCAAAAACAAGGTAAAAATCCGTGTGACTCAACACCAAATCAAGGGCCACCACTACCCTTTCTATACCACGCGGATTTTAAGTTAGCGGTTATAAGTCGATGCGCACCAATAGAATGGAGCTTTTTGTATCATCCTTTGCGGGCGTCGACAGTAGATATTCTTGTGTCACAAACGAAGCGTTGGAGCTACATCCGAGGATCCCAACATAAAAATTTGGTGTCAGAAGTGGGATACCCGTCACTTCACGAATCTCAGTCGTTAATGGAATCATCTTCCCACTGAGCGTGAGTGCCACAACCTCAACTGGTTACGGGTATAGAACAAGATTTCGTTAACAACAGCAAGAATCTGTCGGACAACTACAAGATTGCATTCATCAAGGCCAGAGAAATCTGCAGAAGCCCCAGCACTGAGGTGGATCATCGTCCAAAGAGGAAGGAACAAGTCATCGTAAATACTCATCCAAATACTCTGTCTTTCTACAAGGAATCCCCACATTTCCCAAATCCCAATATGTCTAGAAACGAAGCAAATACAACGAAAGCACGGACAGAACAGCTTTCCTTAGAATTACTAATAAAGTTACTGCCAGAACCATTCGATGGTAATCCCTGTAAACTTCGATCATTTATAAAGCAAGTCTATTTCACAAGAAAATATTTTATTAATGTTTGTAAAGAAACGAATTATTTGAAAAGCAAGAGATCAAATTGATATTCACTGTGATCTCTCAACATGGGCCGAAGTTTTCCGATCTATTGATAAATCTATATCAGGACAAAAAGTCGTTTGATCAATTAATGGAAGAATTAACTTTGATTAAACAAGAAAAAGGTGAAAACGTTTCGCAATTCTACCAACGATTAGAAGATCTCTAGTCACCAATTCTCGCAAGTATTTACGCAAAGGAAACTAACCATAGTTCTTTGACAGGGCGAATAGGTTTAATTAACGATCTGATTCTGAATCGCTTTGTCTACCATTCTCATCAGCAAATATCTCCAATGCTGCGATATGGCGATTTTAACAATATCAATTCTGCTCTTAGCCTTGTACCTAAGATACGATAATTTTTCAGTCTCAAAATGTAGAATCTGTTTACGAACTTTGGACGTAAGGGGGTAACTGGTAAATGAACTACGTAATTGATAACAATAACGAGTTATTGGAATGTTGTGTGCTAGGAGCTCCTTTCGGTGTGTACTTTCTCTGGCCGAGTCTCGCGACTTTCTGGCCTCGACGAGGCCTGTCTCAAAAACTTCCCCCGTAGCTGGGCCTCGCCACGCAGACCATTTTATGGCCCTATTTCTTTAGCCCCTCAAGTGGTTCACCCACGACGTTCCTTAACGGAAAACGATTTCCACTTGAGGGGCTTCGCTCGCTACAGAACAAATCATAATACCAACGACTGTCGCAGAAATCAAAGTAGATTAAACACTTAAATCGATAGATATGTACATTTCAACCAATCGAATCGGAACAATATCAACCCGGAAACAAAACAATGTAGATACTGTAAAATTGTCGGTCATGTTATAGAAGAATGTAGGAAACGACAATATAATCATTCGAGACAACAGTTAAGTCAACAAAACTATAACTCGACGCGTTCTTACCAACAAAGCTCAAATTCCCAGAACAACTTCCAAAATTCCAATCTAGGTCGATCACAAAATCAATCATTTTCGAGGCAAAATGCCTCCTTTTCGAATTCTACGACACAAAGGACCCCACACTCTTCAAATTTTTTCAACGCCCAACAATCACCAAACCTTCCGATTTTAGCAGAGGATGTAACAGCAGTTTTCAACGAGATAAGTCTCTCGTAAATTCTTCAGATTCCTTATTAGTTTCTAATTACCAACTCTGTGTGCTATTTGAATTGCAAAATTCTAACGCCCATGATAGGATTTAAAAATTCTTAGTCGACACCGGTGCTGCCATTTCTTTAATTAAAGCATCTAGCATTCATAGTTATCACGTTAATACTGATAATCATACAATGTTAAATGGTATCGCGCCAAATATCTCAATTCAAACAGTAGGCGAAACGGAAATCCCTGAATCCCTCAGTCAATCCCTGTTCCCAAACTATTGATTGAACCAATCCTGAATTGTTGTCACATTTACAGTCTTGCTCCCGATCTTGAAAAGAATGGAAGAAAACAAAGACTACACGTACTAAACGAGAACCTAAGACTTAACCACTTAAATACGGAAGAATGTCAGAGTATAAAAAACATTTCGATTAGACATAGTAAGACAACGTGAGACATCGTTGCACATTCATAGATACTTGTACACCGACAAGGATACGAACTTAGATACAGTCCAATAAAACACATACGAAGGGAATTCAATAATTCGGTTGGATTCCACCGCGTCGTTTAATCATCGCCAATCACGGTCGACACTGCGACGCACAAGCATTTTGATCTATAGCGTGTAAGACCGAAATGCCTTACTAACGAAAATGTGTACTGTAATCTATCGAATGTCTAACGAAATGTATAAAGAATGTCTATAAGTGTAATCTACAACGTGTATGACCGAAATGTCATACTATGTAGTCTATAACCAAAATGTATCGAAATGTCTATTACAATGTCTGTCAGGGCGCATTTTGCACCTCGCTATATAGCCACAGTTCCTCCCTTCCAGTACGCCCTTGGCGTGCTATTTTCTGGAAGGGGAACTGTGTCCATCTTACGGGGTAGGTAGGCCGCGAGTTGGCAACAAGACCGTCTTCTGGTCGCCACGTGGTCCTCCAGGTTGGCGAAAACAGTTTCGGTCGCGCCCACCTACCCCCTTGGTATTTCCCGGGTTATGACATGGCACCGCTACTCGGACCCAAAACTTGCACGTGCTATCGATAGTCTGCAAGCCAGATGGCACCCAAGAATTAGCTGTCTCTAGCCTACCGTGTCATAAACCGTGATGGTCTGATTTAGGACCGTTGCTAATTATTCGGAGCCGTTCAGGACCGAACACGTATAATAGGTGACGCATACCCGCTTCCTAGTATAGAAGACATCCTTGATCAGTTAGGTCTCGCGCAGTATTTTACTACATTGGATTTGGCAAGTGGATTTCACCAAATTCTAATGGACCCTAAACATAGTCCTGAAACCGCGTTTTCCACACCAAACGGTCACTATGTGTTTACTCGCATGCCGTTTGGCCTCAAATATGCGCCAGCCCATTTTCAACGTATGATGAATAGCATCTTAAGTGGATTGACAAATACACAATGTCTGGTCTATTTAGATGACGTTGTCATACAATATATGGTTCATCGTTAGAGGATCACAGCCGTAAATTGAAGAACGTCTTTTCTAGATTGCGAGAAAACAACCTGAAATTACAACCTGACAAGTGTGAATTCATGAAAAAATCGTGCGAGTATCTAGGCCATATGATTTCAGATAAAGGCATAGAGCCGAATCCTAATAAAATAAACTGCATTGATAGAATCTCTAGACCGCGTAATTCAAACGAAATAAAAATGTTCTTAGGTCTAATCGGCTATTATAGAAAATTTATCTCAAACTTTTCGTCAATTGCAAAACCACTAACCCAGTTACTGAAAAAAGATGCACCCTTTAATTGGACAGATGAACAAGAAAATGCATTCGTGAACCTAAAAAAACAATTAATTAGGAAACCTATTTTACAATTCCCCGACTTCTCCAAAGAATTCATTTTAACTACTGACGCATCCAATGTAGGAATAGGCGCAGTCTTATCACAAATGTCAAATAATCAAGGTCTTCCAGTTGCCTACTATTCTCGTACACTAAATACTGTTGAACAAAATTATTCTACTACGGAAAAAGAGTTACCAGCGAAAGTCAATTCTATTGAACATTTTCGGCCATACTTATACGGTTGGACATTTATAATTTATACAGACCATCGACCACTCCAGTGGCTTTTTAACTGCAAAAATCCTTCATCTAGATTAGTTAGGTGGCGCCTTAGATTAGAAGAGCATACTCATAACATAAAATATAAACCAGGCTGCACCAATTCAAATGCAGATGGACTCTCTAGGCTTATCCCTGAAAATTCAATAAATATTACAGTCAATCAAGCTCAAAATTATCAAGACTCTTATTAAATTCCACTATACCACTCAAGATGCCATATCCTACGAAACCGAGACCAGACCTTTAGTAAAGATTAACGATCCAATCGTTTTATTGTAGTCTGTAGATCTAGACGAATGTAACGAATACTCAGAGTATATACGTTTTAGTTTTGATGTAACAAACCTCACAGCGAATTTCAATGATCTTTCTAAATTACAAAACCAGAAGCAAATCTTCTACTTGCTATACTCCCTATACCATCATTTTGACAAGCTGGAATATAAGAATATTTCCTATTGTTTCCAAAAATTAAAACCTATCATCTAAGATAGGAAATTCGTATTTATCCCGCCGAGAAAGTACAATAACATTAAGATAGATCGACTTAATGAAATGTTAAAATTTATATTTCCTAAAAACGAGATTAGACTGTTTAGTTTTATGAGAACTATTCCCAAAACAAAAGAAGAAATACGCTAAATCTTGAAAGAAAATCACGATGATAAACTATCCGGACATTATGGTTTTAGTAAAACATACGCGAGGATCAAAGAACGATATTATTGGCCTTCTATTAAAATAGATATCAGAAAATACAATATATTCAATCGTGTCATTCTTGCCAAATAAATAAAACCAATTTCAAACCTACAAAGCTACCAATGGAGATCACTACTACAGCCGAGAAATCATTCGAAAAACTGGCGATTGATATTGCCGGTCCATTACCTTTAATAGAATTCGGAAATAGATTTGTTCTCACAGCACAAGACGATCTAACGAAATATTGTTTTGTAGAAGCAATCCCTAATTACGAAGCGTTAACAGTCGCAAAAACTTTAATTAAACTATTTATGCAATTTGGAATTCCGAAAGCGTTTCTTACAGATCAAGGTTCTGATTTCACATCTCAATTAATAAAAAATTTAAGTAATCTACTAAAGACAAAACATATATGCACTAGCCCTTACCATCCTCAAACTAATGGAGCATTAGAACGTTAAAGACTATTTATTTAACTGTGAAAGACTATCTGAAGCATTATATTAAGCCTAACCAAACCGATTGGGATGAGTATATTAAATTCGCTGCTTTCAGTTATAACACTTCTACTCACAAATCTACCAATCTTACACTCTACGAGCTCCTATTTTGCCGAATGGCCTACCTACCTACTTCTATCGTACAACAACCACAGTTCCATTATACGTATGATGACTACATTCGTTCGTTACAAAATAAATTAAACACGTCGTTTAAAATCGCGAAAGAGAACTTAATTAACTCTAAAGCATAAAAGCAAGGAATATTATGACAATAAATGTTACTCGGTGAGATTTAAAGTAGGCGATCTTATTTGCATATATCATAAACAAACAAAGATAGGTCTCAATAAAAAATTAACACCTAATTTCAAGGGACCTTACAAAGTCACGCGTACTTACCCGAACAACATAGTCGACATTCAAATAGGAAAAAAGAAATCTAAATATCATACCAACCTTTTAAAACCATATGTTTCAGATGATTCTGACAAGTCTGTCACTTATCCTTCTCCCTAGTCTCTGTTCACGCTCGGACGTCAAGATGGGTGTCCGAGGGAACTTTCTCGAATGCCGTTTTACCGGGACGTGAGATATTTTGCAGTTATTCGGAAATGTTTAATATGATCTTCTGCTTGTTGAAGCAGTCAGCGGGAGATGTTTTTAGTGGACTGTATTCTATGTTTATTTACGAGGTTAAATGGTTTCTCGATGGTAGTAGACTGATTTCTATCGGTAGTACAACGAATTCTGTCTTTCGTCTCGAACGCAAGTTCCGAAGACAGTTCGCAGGGTGTGTGGAACGGGGGTAAGATATGCGGATTGGCTATCTGATGTTTTGGCGGTGAAGTTGGAGGTGGTTAAACAAATTATCTATTGGCCGGAAAATGAAGAAAAAGAAGGGAAGGCTGCCTCCAAATCGCCGGTCGCCCTTAGGTAGGGGGCAATCCCTGCGCTACGTGAGTAGGGGTTCCGCATATCTCCAACACTGACCTGAGCCGGGAATACGTTTATGAAGCTTTTTAGCTCGAACGGCACATGGAGCCATAAATAACGAAATTCAAGGAATGCTAATGCCGTGCAGTATTGAGGCCTAAGTATTGAAGGAAAACCCGACAGCTGGTTTGCTTAATTACCCCACTGAACAGTCTCATTACTTGCACCTCCTATACCAACACTCCTCTCCACCATTTTAGCGGAATATTTTATAACAAAAAAGGCATAGCAAGAGAGGCGAACTCCAAATTAATTCTGCTAACCCATATCAACATGACCTATTTAAGCAAGGAAAAAAATATTCTAGAGTCATATTTTACAAAATCGTTAACCCTATGTACAGCAGCATTGCAAGATATTACAGAGCATAACTACGTTAGTTTTCATTGCGATAGAACTTTAAAGATCATTGCAGAAGAATTGCGAAACATTCGCGAAAGCCATGAAATCCTACAAAATTTAGTAAACACCACCAAAGATCGCAAACGTCGAGGCTTAATTAATGGAGCTATCAATATAGTAAACTGGTTAATTAGAACTTCTGATGCAGATGATGCTCAGTACTATTCCGATAGCATTAAAATGCTCGTGAACGACAATAAACAAACTCAAACACTTTTAAAATCACAGATCCAAATAATCTCTAGCACTATAAGGAATTTCAATAATTCGTTACAATCCCTAAAAACTACCGAAGACACACTCAACAGTAATTTGAAAATAATTAATAAATACACTAAACAAACCAACACGTTTCTAACGCAGTTATCCCTTGAATCAGTAATAACACAACACGTTACTATGCTTTTATCCCTCTGTATTCGCATTTATGCAGAATATAAAAACTATATAGAAGCGATTGACCTAGGTAAAGATTGCATCATTTCACCGTTTATTATAACTCCAAAACAATTGTGCGGAGAATTAAATAGTTACAAGGGCAACCTCGAATTACCAGTAATGGCAGATATGAAAAATCTACCAAGCCTCTACAAATTAATGAACCTTCGAGTCGTGTTTAACAATGAATTTGTTGTATTTGCATTGAAATTTCCGCTTGTGAAAAAAATAAGTTTTGACATATACCAGCTAATTCCGCTTCCTATCCAGCATCAAAATACCTCGATCTTTTCTTATATGATGCCAAGACAGCCATATCTACTCCTATCCCAATCCAAGACCCATTTCTCTTTCTTATCAGACTTGTCGGATTGCAATGAGTATTTGGACGAAATGTACATATGCATAAACGTTCACACCTCCAGGACAACGGATGAAACCACTTGTGAGGTCTCGCTACTATCATCGCACATAACCCAAATACCTAACGATTGCGAAACAAGGACTATCAGGGCCGAGATAGAGACTTAGAGATACATAGGAGGAAACCGATGGGGATCATCTACGAGGGGGAGAAGAACCAAATGGAAGACATTATAATACAGCAGTCAGGCTTACTGCAACTATGGGCTGATTGTAAAGGTTACACCATGCTATACCTCTTGGAACCAACGAGTGAAACGACTAAAAACTTCAGCCACTATATTCCCCCAATCAGCATAATAGGAAGCGATTGCTGTATTACTTCAGAAATTCTGAAGATTCAACCTCTAGCATTAAAACCAATAAAACTAACCAATATCGATTTAAATGACCTCAAGTATGTTAGTAAAAAAATTAACGAATTCGACGACTTATTAACTCAACGATTGAAAGAACCCTTCATCGTAACCCACACGAGATGGTACACCGTAGCCTTATGCGTAATAGCCGCAATACCAATCTTACTCATCTGTGGAAACTGCTGCCACTATCTTGGATGCTGGAAGCTTCTTCAAAGACTCTGTTGTTTCACAAGGAACCCGACCAATGGAGATTCATCCCACCCATCATAAAAAATTTTGTGAACTGCACATTCGATTCGGATATTCACACCGAATACCGGGAGCAGCTCAAAGACATCGTACTTCAAGGACCAACAAATTCCAGCCTCACCGTAAGGAACATCCGACAAGACCCACCGGATACACCATCATCTTCATCTTATAACCTTCGCAGCAAAACCAAAGGTGTTACAAGAACGCGTAAAAGCACTACACAATTATAATATATACCTATACAGGGTGTCCCAGAAAGGGTGTAAGTCCTTTTAAGGGGTTGTTCCTGGGGTGATTCTAAGCAACTTTTTCCTTTGAAAAAATGTCAAATTTGGCTTTGTTAACGAGTTATTAACAAAAAACACTGACCAATTACAGAGTGAGTAAGACGGCTGGGCGTCAGTGGGAGCTGGATTCCACGCCGCGCTTGTGTTTCTACGAGCAACTCAGGATGTATCGAAGCTACTGTTGATGAATATTAAACAAAAGTTATATCGAATAAAGTAATTAATTGTTATTCGTGTAGAACAAAGAAATTGAGTTTGTCCGATATTCCAAATGGATAATGAACAAATCAATGAAAAGTAATTGAAATTTAATAACGAATAGAATGCAATTCTTTTTTCTAATAAAAATTTATTCAAATAACATCAAACATTATTACTGATCATAAATCTTAAACATAGTTCTTTAATAGTTTCGCGGAAATGATATTTTATGAAGTATTTGAAGAACACAGTCAGGAATAAGTTACAGGCCTCGTTACATTAGATAAGAATAATCAAAAATTAAATTAAACTCACCCAATCAACAAAAGATTCACCTGCTGCTTGGAAATACGTATTACTGTGCCACAGTACCGATCTTGACCTTTGACGGACGATTCGGCTTGTGGTGTAGCAAACAGTTGATCACGAGTATAGGACACCACCGAACGTATGACTGGGACAACGACACTAATGTTCACCGCAATGCACGAACACTAACACTGATCACTTATAATTTACAACACTGAGCTGATGAAATTGAATGTATTGTTACCCCTTGGATGTAAAAACTTGGGGCTCTTAAAAGAGACTGTAGCGGCCGGATGTACTGGCAAATAGAAGTATTTGTCAAGGGAACGGTCAGAACGATTTATGACGTCCGCGCTAGCGTAGCTATTTTTGAGGTGCTGTTTTCCAGATTGTAGGTTTTACGCAAAGTCCCTTCGACAGCCTTAATAGCGTATGCAAGTGTCATAAATCCTAAAGTTTCCCGAAGAGTCCTCGAGATCAGGTCACCAGTCGGTTGCCACTTGAGGAGCTCGGCTTAGACTCGCGGAAAATTCCGCTGCATTGCTTAATGTCAATCGGCAAGACGTATCCCCCGCCAGATCGCATCCCGATCGCGGAGAAAGTGCGCCGATGGTATAAGGGATGGGCGGTGCGATCATGGAAGAAAATCGCCTAATTGGCTAAACCAACCTTTTGGGATTCTGGCTAATTCGGCGATGAAAAATCTGAGCTGCAAAGCTAACTGGAAAAAAACGCCAGCCAGCGAGTGAACGAGCAGTAGCAAACAGCAAGCAAGAGCCATAATAAAACACCTAAAACACTGAACACGATTGTGATTACTTATACGCAATATCCATCCATCCTTCGAGACGATTATTTCAATATAGAATGCTGAGGACAAAATGCGTCGTCTCGTCCAGCCATTCGCGCTTTTCTATAAAACTGTCTTGCCTAAAGTGAAACAATGTTGCTTAGTTGATAGAATTACCAGGACAACGTCATACGAAGGAGGTCGCTGACCCCACGATCGTCAAATGTTTTCCCGATCATATTAGGCGAACGGTTCCTCGCGTGATGCGTCAATCGTTCTGTACGCACAAGAACGAGCATACAAAGTAACGGAGGACGCGCTGAAGCAATTTTTACATTCTAGGAGTAACAATAAATTCAATTTCATCATCTCAGTGTTGTAAATTATAAGTGATCAGTGTTAGTGTTAGTGCAGTGACGTGAACATTAGTCCCGGTCATACGTTCGGTGGTGTCGTGGTGTCGTGGTGTCCTATACTCGTGATCAGCTGTTCGCTCCACCACAAGCCAAATCGTCCGTCAAAAGTCAAGATCGGTACTATGACACATTGATACGTATTTCCAAGTAGCAGATAAATCTTTTGTTGATTGGGTGAGTTTAATTAAAATTTTTGATTATTCTTTTCTAATGTAACGAGGCCTGTAACTTATTCTTGGCTGTGTTCTTCAAACTCTTCATAAAAAATCATTTCAGCGAAACTATTAAACGATTATTACACATTATTAAATATTTATAATTAATATTATTATTAAATATCGTATTGAAGCAATAAAAGTAAAATTAAACGACAGTGTTAAACACTATTAAAGAACTATGTTTAAGATTTACGATCAATAACAGTGTTTGATGTTATTTGAATAAATTTTTATTAGAAAAAAGAATTGCATTCTATTCGTTATTAAATTTCAATTACTTTTCATAGATTTGTTCATTATCCATTTGGAGTATCGGAAAAACTCAATTTATTTGTTCTTCACGAATAACAATTAATTAGTTTATTCGATATAACTTTTGTTTAACATTCGTCAACAGTCGCTTCGATACATCCTGAGTTGCTCGTAAAAACACAAGCGCGGCGAGGAATCCAACGCTCCCGCTGACGCCCAGCCGTCTTATTCGCTCGTTATAACTTGTATAACTCGTTAACAAAGTCGAATTTGACATTTTTGCAAAGGAAAAAGTTGCTTAGAATCACCTCAGGAATCACCCCTTAAAGGGACCTGATAGACCTTTTGGGACACCCTGTATATAAGTTCCTATAGTGAGGTTTTTCTATATTGGTTTCTATTACAGGGTTATATACGTGGTCACGGATAGGGTGGAAAACAACTTTGCTGTGGTGTGCCACTGCTTGCAGGAGGGTTTCATCGAAATTGTGGAGTTCCACGAGTGGCGTAGAGATGGTAATCGGCTGTTTTATCATGTTGGCGATATTCAAGAGCGATTTTTCGTTCGTATTATGGACCACAGCGTTTCCTGCGTATGCTTCCAATTTTATAGAGGTGACGTAGCCAAATTTTTTCTCTGGGTTGGCGACGTTTACACGGATAGTGATAACACTTCTGCATTGGACTGTTATTAGATCTGCGGCGTGGAAGAGGATTCGTTCCCTATAGACCAACAAATATTTTTGTTGAAAGTCGATAGTCACACCATTCCAGGTCAGGAATTCGGATCTGAATATTACTTGTTAAAGTGGAGGTAAGGTGTCATTTACCATCGG
Organism: Ctenoplectra terminalis; assembly: GCA_019453375.1. Lineage (NCBI taxonomy): Eukaryota > Metazoa > Arthropoda > Insecta > Hymenoptera > Apidae > Ctenoplectra > Ctenoplectra terminalis. Next base: position 39,631 of record SMSQ01006950.1, read on the forward strand.
ACGGGGGGGGGGGGGGGGGGGG
>SMSQ01006960.1:0-38741 GCA_019453375.1 Ctenoplectra terminalis
GTCATTCCCACGCAACGATACTTTACTTTTCAATCCCCGAAATGAAAAACGAAACCCGGTGAAAGTTGAATTTAAAATAAAAAAGCCAGATTTACGGTGGTAATAAAATCTGCACACAACAAACTCCAGATTGCTCTTCGAAAAAGAAAAATGAAACTGTGAAGCAATGAAACAAAATGTTTATTTGTTTATCCACCTATCGATGGAAAGTAATTTCAACGAAAAGATAACAAGTCTGTCGATGGGGGAGATAAAAAAAAATAAACAAAATGAAACAACGAACGGTGAAGAACGAGCGGTACTTAAAAAGTCAAAATAAAGAAAGCAAAAAAAAAAAGGTATAGAAATAATAAACTGAAAGTAATAAATAAATACGAACAGTATGAAAAAGAGAGAAACATTAATCGCTTAAACCGTGGAGCAGGGATTACAGGATTTCTAATAATAACGTACCGCAACGTACACTGTTCACAAGTTTACGAATTCTAGACACGTTTGTTTTAAAGACATCGATGCAACAATAGTGAAATACTGAATACAAATCGACGACGCTGAAGTATGTAAATTAAAAAAGTCTCGCAAAAATCTCAAGTACGCGACAATGAAGGTGTGCAACAAAAGATAAACAGCTTTCTCTGAAATATACAAGCACATGGTTCTGAATGGCACTGCTAATGGAAGAGGCTCGTTGGAAAAGCGACCCGAAGGTAGATTCACACTACGCCTCTCGTCTCGCGAAAGGGTTAGAGTTAAAATGTGAAAATATGCAAGAAAAATGCAGAAATAATAAAATTAACTGAGAAATGGCAAAGAAAGGCAAAATAAGGTAAAGTAAGGTAAAATAAGGTAAAATAAGGTAAAATAAAGAGCAAAGAGGTAAAATAATGTAAAATAATGTAAAATAAGGCAAAATAAGACGAAATAAAGGAAAAAATGGCAAAGAAGGGAAAAATAAGGAAAAGAATAGCGCAGAACGACAAAATGAAGAAAAGAATGGTACAGAAAGACAAAATAAAGCAAAGAATGGCACAGAAAGACAAAATAAGGAAAAGAATGGCACGGTAAGACAAAATGAAGCAAAGAATGGCACAAAAAGACAAAGTAAGGCAACGGATGGCACAGAAAGGCAAAAAAGGGCAAATAAAGGCAAAATAAGGAAAAGAATGGCACAGTAAGACAAAATAAAGCAAAGAATGGCACAGAAAGACAAAATAAGGCAAATAATGGCAAAGAAAGGCAAATCAAGGCGAAGTACAATAAGGCGAGACGAGGCGTAGCGTGAATTTACGTTTACTCTTGACGCGCCTTATCATCTCCACTTCCATTTTCTGATCATACATTTTCAGACGAATGAACTCGCACCCACACTTCGTACGCACCGCTGTCATCGACGTCCTCAATGACTACTCCAAAGACACTCGATGCATAAAGCCGCATGTATGCATGTGTACGCATACCTGTGGCTCCTTATTGAACGGGTCATCGATTAAACCGGGCCTGTGCGGAGGCACCAACTATTCCCGATAATTCTGATCGGACGGAAACGAACGTTCCTCTCGTTCGGGCTTTTCCTCCGACAACGGCATTAATTATAGAGGATAATTGCGGATAGTCGAAATTTGCTTTCGCGAGAACACTTTTAGGGATGAGAAGAGGAGGAACGAGATTCGTGGAAATTTTAGAGACAGTTTTAGCGATGAGAATCCCAGGGTTAATCGATAGAAAGAGAAAGAGGAATTTGTTTTGAATAAATGAGAAACGGGAATATTTCCGAGATTTTTTGTGCGAGATGTACCGATAAAAAAATTTGTGAGAAACGGAACGAAGGAAGTATCTGTAGACACTCGTGTAAAGGAGTAGAAAATCTAGGTAAATGCTAGAAAAATATTATCGAAAGTAAGGAGTGTATACTTTTGGTAAATCATAATAGAAAATACGAGAACTTTGAAATGAAACGGATAAAATGGAGTCAATCTCGTCGGAAGCTTGTGCTGGAACTACCTTTGTCATAATGTTTGCATTTCCGTAACAGCGATATCTTTTTCAAATATTGTTTTGTACGAATACAATTGACGAACGTGCTTTACATATGCTTCCAACATTTTACATTTCCAAATATTTTATACGGAGAGATGTAAAATTTAGAGAAAAATAAATTTTTCCGTTGCACTATTTTTAGCAAAAAGAAAAAAGAAAAGGTTGAAATAATTTTTCGCTTGAGAAATATAAAACATTGAGAAACACAGAAATCAAACGCATATTTCTCGCTCAAAGAAGAAAGACGTGTGGAAAAAGTATAAGATATTCCTACGTAGTTTTCGCGCCAAGGAATAAAGAATATAGAAATATGCAGAAAAGTGATACGGTTTACAAAAGTGAAGAAAACTGGAGGAAACTGCTTGACAGTTTTCACGCAGGAAAACAAGACACATAAGAAAGTGGAATACTTCGAAAAGTTATTTCAAATGCTTCTGTACACTTCGCGAAACGTAACGTTTGTTCCTGCGTGAATTTCTGTAACATTCTGGAAGACGTTGGCAAACATAAATTTTCAATGTTATCATATCAATGCTACTCCAATGCTGTGAAAAATTTCTTGAAAATATTTCCAATTTTTTATAAACTTATACCGGTCTAAAAATTGCAAACACTTAACTGTGGTATTTTAAAAATTTTACACTGTAGCAAAATCATTTACAGAGTGCACAAAAATGTATAGATCTGCGTAGTATTTGGTGAATATTGGTAAATATTACTAATTAATATTTCTAAAATATATATACATATTTAAACACTTTCGTGACTTTTCTAACCACTGAATTAATATCACATGTCTGTACAATCCATACAAAAATGATTAAGTTTCTAATTTTGTTCGTCAATTTTAATATTCAATTTTCTCGTCACCAATTTCTTTCAATTATATCTAAGCATTTTTGTACGACGTTGAGGTTAAAAGCTACGAATCCAACTAATCGCTATGTACTTAAACACGAAAAAAAAAATAACAGATCATCAGCAACGAATATTAAGGATTATCAATATTTCAAGCTCCCACGAAAAGAAGCTCGGTGCGCTCATATTTAACTCCAAATTACTTCTAAATTATAATCTAATTTCACGTTCGTCGTCTGGAGCACGTTGAAACGTTCCAATTATGACTCGTTAACGTGGCATCGACCGATTAGTGGGTCCGTTAAAATTGCAAAAAGCGCAGAGCCTTGACACGCGACTCCAAGACAAAGAGACACGGTCGGATAATGGTCGAACAAGCCAGAACAAATTCCACTTCGGAAATTACGACGTCGCGCAAGGCGTTCCCGATATTTCTGATAATTATCGGCTCCCTCGAGAGCGGTTGTGGCATCGTCTATCGCGAACGATCGCGCGAACACAATGCGAAGAAAGGTCCGACACGATCTACCCTTCTTCGATTCGAAGAATATAACGAGAATGGACCGAAGTTTCCTATTGAGGTTCGTACAAAAGGTATTTTTGCTCGTCCCAGAGGAGCTTGAATCTATTCAATGGCCGCATCGTTTCCTAACCGCGCTGCTTCACTTTTGACTACGAAACAACAGGTGCAAAGAAATTTCTGGGCGATGATTTACAGAAGCAAAGTGTCGTAAAGCGTATATAGGCAACCGCACGTTCAACTCCTTGCCTTACGATTTCTTTTAGTATTCATATACGTTAGTAATAGATATTCACTGGTTTAACATTTTGTCAAATGCAAGATATTGAAATATTATACATAATTGTTTTTATATTTCTTTATTATACATAATTTTCTTTTTATTTTCTCATTATACATAATTTGCTATTTCTCAATCTTATAAATTGAAATTGCAGTTAAAGAAAGATTAGACTTTAAAATAAAGCGGTCACAAATGACCGATTTATCATAAAAACTCTATAAATTTCTAATCGTGCATTTTTTAGTATTTTCTGTGATTTTCCATAAAATACACGACTAAAGATTTGTTCCTATTGCACTATGTATCTTTTCAAACATCTACCATTCTAATTTCTCTAATACAAATAAGTATACCTTAACTGTCGGTAGTTCCAACGTAAAATCTAGAGTACTCCGCAACTAAAGGGTCAATCAAGGTCCTACCGGCAACTCTTTCTCTCTCATTATAAGTTCTCGCAACGTAAACCCAACAAAATCGTCGCCTACAGAACTACCATTTATTTTATAGATACACTTTTTCCCCTTACGAATGGAACGTAAGTTTTCAAGTTTCTAATTAATCGTGGTATATCTTTGAAACAATTAAGCATAATTATATTAAGTACAGAATGTGTCCAACAGCGGAGAACCATCGAAGTTACCAGACAAACTATGGATGTCTCCGAAGAGAAGCCAACGGAGCGCTAAGGGTTAACTTGACCGATCACAGGGCGAAAATCAGGGAATATAGGTCACGGGTGCAGTCAACGAGCGACGACGTTGGGCGGTTGCTCGCCGAAAGGCTGGTTCGCGCAGAATAACAGAGCGTGGCAATAATGTCCGCTCTAAACGAGCGGATATTCATTCGTGATTTAGAATCGCGCGTGTTATTCAGCCAACCAGCCCTTCCTTCTTTCGCCGTTTTGTATCGAGTGTGGACGAGTAGGCGCTCGCGCGCGCTCGCGACCCCAATGCCGATCGACGTGACGACTACTGGTAATAAAGTTTCCGCTACTATGGAAACAGCGCTTAATACGGATACGGGGCAACGAGATGGAAGTGGCCCTGACGACGCAACGATCCGCCCTGCCGGATATTTCTTCCGCTTCGACCGGAGATTTCCGCCTGATTTATACATATAATTTACCCCCTCCTCGTATGGTTCGTTGATAAAAATGGAGAAACGAGAGGAGAGAAGTTTGTCGCGTACACGGATCAGCTGTGTTACGAGGATCGAGACGGAGATACGATTGGAGAAGTTTTCGAGGTAGTTTGTAACAACGTTTGACTTGTACAAGGAAATGGATCGCTGTGTAAATGATTTATGTCGTAAAGGGGAGAAGTTAGGCCGCGTTTAGGGGTGAAGCGGTCCATTTTTTGTTTCTGGTAGGGTATTAAATTGTATCGTAAGGTATTTATCTTTCTTTGGGTTTGTTTCCTTTTTTTTTCTTTCTTTTTCTTTTTTTTTTCTTCTTTTTTTTCTTTTTTTTTATTATTATTCTACCGTAGTTGGGTGGTTGTTAGCGAGCGGTACTGTTGTAAAGATAAATGGTCTGCGAAGTAATTATAAAATATGAAAGGATGCTTTGTACTTTAACCCTGTAAACTCGGAATTTTTGCTGATTTGTTGAAATAAAATTTGAATCGATCATAGTTTCTTACTTTGATTCGAAAATCTTTAACCGATAGTTTCTACGAGTGGATTGTCTGATATCTTTGATGCGAAGTGATTCTTTCGAATAATTGGTTATCCTTGCATTTTAGATATTTAACGACAAACCTAACGTTTAACGGAAATATATTCTTGGCTAAATATGTGGTAAATTCAAAGATCGTTATCGAAAGTAACGCGAGAATCGATGCGCGGCACGTTTGAAAGCTGACTCATTCGGTCAACGAGTGAAGTGCAGTGTAAGTAGAATAGGAGCGTTACTCGTCAGCCACGAGAAGACGATTACTTCGTACTTGACCGCCTAATTGCATCTCCTTTATTCTTTAATGGTCCTGCTTATCCGTAATTTCCCGAAACTATTCGAACGTAAAACTATCCGAATAATTTATATTATAAACGATCACTATCGTATAACATACATTATACGAAATACTGCATCATAAATTTAACGAAACTTCTATCTCCTCTATAACTTCCGGAAATAACTAAATATAATATCTACAACACGTGAATAACATATTCCAGTGAATATCGATAATTTTAGCTCGTAATAAATTAAACTTTGTATTTTGTATAATTAAACTTTATAATTTAAAGCTGACAAATGTTCGAGCAAAAATATTTCAACATCACCTATCCGAAGTGATTTTACATCGTGCAAACGATCATAAAAAATCCTCTTTACGAAATTCAAACAAATCGATAATTTCGATTTCTTTTTAATATTTATGAATTTTTATTGTATTTTTTTTTTTTTTTTTAACATTTTCATAGATTTGATAAGAAAATGGAAGATTCAAGGATTCGAGGAATATCTTTCTATTCACAATAGCAACCGATGTAACGCGCACCGACACGTGCACCAGACTCGGACGCATCTCGAGAGTAATGGATTTCGGGATTTACGAGCCGGCTTTCTCCGAAATTACTGACGTGTACAACAATCCTGCATTGCATACTCGCGCGTTTCACCGAGGGTTTTGCAAGGTGTATGCAAAATTCAGAGAACTGTGCAATAATCCCTATTGATTCCGACATACCAGTCCACTTCCGTTTGTAATTTACCAAGAACTACGTGAAACAACCACCGACAACTTTCTTTTCTTACAGTGTTATCAAATTGAACGTGTACCGATGCGACGTACAGCCACGATATAAATTTTCCATCAATTTTATCTTTTTCCATCAAATCCAGTGTTAAACTTTTAACAGGGAAATACGAGTTAACTCGTCGAGCGAATTACCGATATTTCTCACATAACAATTAATTCTTTTTTTTTTTAGATTCTGTGCTGCATGATGTATCGTTACTAGAGATTGGCGAGATTCCGAAAATGTCGGATCGGATTGGAATGGGAATTTTTTGTGGAATCGAGACAGGTACCGGTAAATTATGGGATTCTGGATTATGTCGGGATTCCAGAAAATTTTCGAGATCCTCGAAAGTATCGGAATTCTCGAAACTATCAGGATTCTCGAAAGTATGGAGATTCCCGAGTGCAAAACGTGAAAAAAATACGAAAAATTCAAATTTAGATCTTTCTGTTCCATAATCGTTATATTAAATTACGAAAATTTTTGAAAAACGTATTAAATAATAAAATCTATCATTCGGAAGAACGATTGCTCTGTGCATGTTTCAATAAATTTCTTCTCAACTATTTTGTAGATTTTGTGGAATATTCTTGATTGAATATTCGAAATTGAAAAAAAACCTCGTAATAAGCTTTCAACAGTGTTACTCGCATATTCTATTATGAGAAAGTAATAAAATTCAAGGGAAATCTATCAAGAAGATACTGATTGACTAAAATATATCTATTACATTCGAAGTACCGCTTCAGGAATCCAATTTGATAGACGCTTTTAGATAAGTTCTGAAAGGTACATAAATCGAACCAGATAGGTGGCACACAATCTCGAGGACACCTTCGTCAAAATATTAGTTTCTATTCTCTCCAGTCTCCTCTCGAGAACAATTCATTTTTGGGTCTGACTATGACGGCAGATGGATATTACGTGGTAACATTAAGCGCGTAAAATAGAGGTTATATGTAGAACATTTCTCCATATTAGAGACAGAGCTCGGTTTGACCTGAAGATACTTCTCTTGCTCGTTACAAAACTGTTTATATTATTAACGTCGCTTAAATGTTATACGACTAACTATATTTGATAATACAAAAAAAAAAAAATCTTATTCCATTCAAAAAAATGCACAATCACGTGTAACCAAACTAACACTGCCATAACTAAAAGTAACTAAAAATATTTCTTCCGAGAGAACCTTAATTAAATTGCTCTCAAAATTATATAACATACAATTATTCACCCCTCTCTTAAAATATGATTAAAACACCGTGTAAATAAATTAATAATTCGTAAAAGTCTGGAACATAATTTTACAAGCCATAGGCAATGCCAAAAATATTTACTTGGCGATTCTTTTAATAAAATGAAATGAAAGAAAATTTAGTAGATCAATTACTATTTATTTACTACGTATATAATTTAAAAAATAAAACTCAAACCTCAGAAAGGTGTTATCAAACCGGTGGTGATATAAAAATTTCAAAAGCACAAAGAAAATAATTTTTCTTGCCGTTTTAATATTCCGTCGATGCTCTACAAACTTTCAAGCTTCATCGAGCTACATTCATCTTCAACTTCCGGCGATGGCCGTTCAAATACCTGAAGACTCATCGTCGAGCGTTCTTCTCTCGCGATATCAGAAATTCACAGTAGAAATCCTATTTCCACGGTAGCACAGACTATATTCGACGAGTTCCCGTTCGATTCTCTCGTTTACAAACGCTACAAGACGTGTAACGTAGATAAGTGCGCGTAGATCGAGAAACGACGCGTTACCAGCGAGTTCTATCCGAGACGGTAGAGCGGATGGCTCCACGGCTGAAGCGATAATGACATTCTACCGCGTGCTTGGAGCCTCCTAATTAAATGGATATCAGCTTAGCCCGGTCTTGACGAGCAGCGATAAGCCAGGTTTCATCTCCTCCCGCTGCGGAATTAATTAGCGATTACTGGAGTCGGTGCACTTGTTCGATTCCCTTGTGACCCGTATACTTCTTTGAGCGCGGAATTGCGGCCGGTTACAATAATTAAGAAATGGACGGCCATTCTTATCAACGAGAGCAATCGTACGAGCGAAACACGAGTTTCAGCTTTTGCATTAGATTATATACGATCTTTCTTTTTTTTTTTTTTTTTTTTTTTTTTAAGCAGACCCACAATCTAGTTTTATAAATAAATTTCGAACTTGGTGACCCGTTTTCTCCCAAACCAGTGAAACAATTTTAATCGAATTTCCAGCGAGTGCTCTACCAGTAGTTTTAAATAAATTATATGCGCCGTATTTTAATGAAGTTTTTAGGAGAATAGTGATGGGTACGAAATTATTCAGGAAACCGATGATCATTTTTTTTATCTCCTGGCATAAGTTCAAGATTCATTGATCCGGTGGATATCGGTATAAGAAAGTGGTTGTTTGAGAATAAAAAAAGGCGACTGCCTCGGTTCTTTTTAAAAGATTCACACAGTGCATTGATTAATCAGATTCTTTTCATATTGAGACATCAAAGTGATTGGTTTTGTGCATCGTACGAAACATCCATTTGTGTGCCGTGAATTTTCAAGTTTCACAAAACGGATACTTACAGAGTCGAAACATTTGAAGAACCGCATTTCGTAGTTGGTCCCTGAAATTCATTAATTCACGTCTGAATTTTGTTACTTGCTATCGTTTCTTTCTTAATTGTGTATACACTGTACGCCGTGAATCGATAAACTGTAACGATGCCTCGAGATCCCATAAAAGAGTTGACATCATAGCTCTTCGGTGAAGATAATTAATTTTGATTCAAGTTTGTTTGACAAAATAATTCTCTCGAGACGGACAATATCAATTCGAATTCGAAGATTTCGTCCCGTTATTCTTCTCGCGTTAAAGGATTTTTAATTTCTCTAGCAGCTCGAAACCACATGAATATGAATGAATATCAGATATTAACATAACCTAACTTCCAAGAGAATAATATCACCTATTTTGCATTTAAAGTAAGCGAAAGGAAAACAATCATATTCGCCAGATAAGGAACTAGAACGCGAGAAAATTTGCCAGCAGATTTCCTTTGCCTCGAAATAATGCTCAACTAACGAACATTAATAAAAAAAAGAATTAAGAATCGGTTATTTATCACGCTATAATTATACCGTGATTCTTTTTAAAAATATTTGCATTCTTTAAAGCACGAAAAAATAACGACTTTAAATATCAAATATTTGTGTTATATATTATATATTAATATTCGCGAAATACGTTAATGTTTGCACGAATATCAAATTCGTGTACGAATGACCACCACTTTAATTTGCACCACGCGCTTCTCCGAACCATACAACTCTCCCAAAATTCACATTAGAAACATAAATCTGATTGCACCAAAACATACATTAAAATCAAACTAAAATAATTTAGAATTCTTATAAAATGAAAGACAATTTTTTGTACGCACCAATTATATTTTACTTTCATTAACTTTAAGCTAGAATCACGTTTACTATAAAACCGTACAATTTAAACAATTTTTAACCCTTCGTAACGCCGTATGCCTTGAAAGTTGCTATCTCCTATTCATATACCTACATTTCTTCGATCTGTATTTATTTATTTATCCTGTTGCTATACCACTATTCAAAACTGATAAGCGTCCAGTGACTTATGGATATCACATACGTTTTAATAGCTCGACAGTTCGTACAAGAAGAAAGGGAGGATAACACCGTCCTCGCCTCGCGGTTACAAACAAAAAAAACGGGCGTAAAAATTAAAATAACTGATCTCCGTGCACCTTGTAATTAACTACTCTATTGTTACACGGAGGATGATCGACACAAACTAATGAACTGGCAACCGCGGTGTTTCGCTCAAATTTCACTGTCAAAGCTTATATAGCACAAAAGATCGGCTACAAACGAGGTTTACACGTTTACTAAGAGTAACGCTTGTGTACGATACACAACTATTACAGAGCTGGCCACCATCTTAACGCGCAGAACACTTCAGCTCGTTTAATGAGTAACGATCTAATTTACAACAACGTCTAGTAATTTCCTATTTAATGCACGTATCTACGCGACGTTTACTGTTTGGACATACTTGACCATGACGTTAAATGCCACCGTGATATACTAGCTGGAAGGATTTGAAATATGTAACGATCGTAACCTGTTATACTCTTGATATATGAGGTTCAAGATAAAAACGAGATTTAGAAATTTATCATGAAATGTTCAAGAATTAGTGAACGAAGATAGAACGGTAACTTGAAAATTATTATTATTTTTTTTTAATATTGAAATACAATTTTTGAAGAGAGAAAAAGTGAACTGTTATTGTAAATAGTCTCGTGTTGATTCTGTAGTTTTTTTTTGGTTTTATTTTAAATTAATATTATTGCAATGAAAGTAAAGTTATTGTAAATAGTCTCGTGTTGATTCTATAGTTTTTTTTTATTTTATTTTAAATTAATTTTATTACCGTGAAAGTAAAGTTATTGTAAATAGTCTCGCGTTGATTCTATAGTTTTTATTTTTTTATTTTATTTTAAATTAATGTTATTGCAATGAAAGTAAAGTTACATTGATATTTAAATATTGGAAGCTATAAAATAAAATTAATATTATTCGTATTCTTTACACGGTTGTTATTTAAAAATACGATTCGTTTTAAAATTTAATATATTCGTTTGAAAATTCTATAATAGAGCAAGGAATAGTTGTTAAAAAAAAAGAATCAAGATCATTGCATTCTTTTTAACGAATGCAAAAAAGTATCCTTTATTATTCCATCTGACGCATATCGATTTGATAGGTTCAATTTATTATTTTTAAACCTTCGACGTCGTTCCAAATATTAATCGATACGGGCGTTCTAAAAAGCAGAGGCGAGATAAAACTAAACGAAGAGAAAGCTTAATCGGGATGTCAAGGCTAGCCGATTGTATGTATCGAATGTCGCGCAATGCCATCTGCTCGTGTCATTTCTCATTTTGTACCTCACGCAAAATTATTTCATTATTACGAGCATCGACGTTGCTAAATATTTTACCCCGAGAATTAAACCGTGAATCAGAAAATACATTTACAGATGGTCAGTTTACCGAAAGAATGCAAATGAAATATTCGGTCACGAAACTAGAGATGGAAAAATGAACGAAGGGAAAAATTGCATGAAACTGTCCAAGAATATTATCGAAGCAATCCTGTTCTCTTTCTATCTTCGAAAAATTTAATTCGATTCATTTTTAAATGCAACAAACGTTTCACAGAAGCCTAAAATTATTTCTAAAATTTATTTTCTATAAAATATATTCTGATTCTTATTGAATACATGAACCAATCCTTAGAAAATACTAACTGATGTATATGTATAATGTACTCTTAACTAGAGCATCATATATAGATTATTGCAATATGGAGCCTAAAAAAATACCAAACTCTACAAAATCATTAACTTTACTATCCTCCTCGCTTACTACACATTCGTATGCCTTAAAAAAAATTGTTTTTAATTTTAAAACATTTCAAACTTACAGAACATATAATATTAACACTAGATTTACGGGGATTAATTGGACCATTTTACGGGTATATTGAACTGTGCTTTTTTTGTAATAACATTAGTTCATTTTATTTGAAATTAATAGGTTTTTATTCGCACAGATTTAGTTAGTACGTTTCTTGCATTTAAATTTCATTTTGAGTGTACATTTTCTACACTGATAATTACTGCACTTCAGCATGAAATCAGGAATCCGTCAATTTGACGGGTTCCGTAAATCTAGTGTTAAAGAAGTAAGCGTAAAAATTAAATACACCAAATTTGATAAAGGAATATTTAAAAGCATGCTTATGTAAAAGCAAACTTCATTTCGAGTAGTAGAACTTGAGTTCTCAAGAAAATTGCACGTGTCGCCACAGCGGCGCCAATGGAGCGCAAGTGTTTAAACAAAAACATTCACTCTATTTCATTCATTCCTTACGTACTGTAAATGATAAAATAAACCTCTGTATTCCACAATCGATACTTCCATTCTCTTAAAACAGTTCTTTCGTTCAACCATCGGTACGGAATAAAAAAAAAAAAAACCCATCCCCGCTTGCAACGCCGCTAATGAATCGTCCAAGATGTTCCCTTTTGTTTCGAGAAACTGTTCAAAGGGCGAAGTTTATCAAAAGATACGCGACCAAGCAAAGCTCGTCGACGAAGAAGGTAACCCACACTGAGGGCATTATCCTGTCTCATCTTCTCCTATTATTACCTTCCGTCGACGCGAAGCATTGTTCGCGTGCTTCTGAGGGCTGGGTTCTTTTAACGGTGTTACACGGACCTACTGTTGTTTCAGGCGCGGTAATGAGATAGAATCCACTTAAACCTGCACACGTGACTAAGGACCAGCTTGCTCGTGGCTCGTAGTTTAGCCACTAAACACCTGTGCGTCCTCGTGTTGCTCGAATAAAAATACCACGATCTTATCTACCGTCTTTCCGGGGCTGAAGATCCGAGCTTGGTCAAGGTTGCGAGGCTACGAAAACGCTGATGGCTTCCGAATCGCTTGGCCCACGTGGGAATTCCTGTGATCTCGGTTTTTGCCAGGCGGAAGCGTGAACTTGAGAAACTGGGGGAAAGGGATGGCGAGTGGAGGATTTAGTTTATGGGGAATCGTGTGGCTGCGAAAAGTATTTGCAGTTATGTACACTTGTGGCGCGTGTAAACAGCCACCTCGTCCCTGAGAGCGACTTATTTCGATAGTATTGTATTTATCCGTAGCGCTCTTTTTCCTTTCTTTTTCCTTCCTTTTTCCCTTCTTTTTCCTTTCTTTTTCCTTTCTATCTCTAGTTTCTCACGGTTTCGTGCGAGTTTGGTCATTTTCGTACACGCTTGGCGATCAGGCTCGCACGAATCGCTGTTGGTTACGTCTCTACGCTTTCCCTTCTATTCTTTTCTTTTCTGTTCTTGAGTTTTCCACGCCAATATTTTCATTAGAATTTCTCTAGTGTATCCGGTCGTTAATGTCTTCTTCAAGATCTTCCCAGGGCCTGGTTAGCCCTTGTAACCGAAGGTCTAGGCCCTGCAAATTCGATACTCCCACTCTTCTCTATTTTCTCTCAGTTTTCTCGCGTTTCTAGCTTTCCTCTCATGCTTTAATTATTTCTTTCTATAATATCTTGTATCTTTTTCTCTCTCTCCGCTTGCCTTTTTAAGGGCTGACAGTTCGGCCCTCGGGACGAGTCGCTGGCGAACAGCCGTCGATACTTGCTGTGCATTATTATCTCGTTCTCTTTTTGTATCGGTAAATTGAGCGAAGAGTTCATCGGCTAATTATATTATTTTGTACACACCCATATTTTCTAATACAGCGTTTTTTGATTAAGTTCCACAGTATCTACTCGCAGGATGTAAATTTTATCGAGAGAAAATTTCTGGTGAAATAAGATTGGTGTTCGTTAGCTTCCTGTATATATTTAAACCAAATGTATCAACCACGACGTAACATTATTCCGCAAGGACATCGTTTTAAAATTCTAATGTTAGTTAACCGAGTGGAATATTCGAGGAAATCGAAGAATGTCGAGTATCTTGCGGTGTCTCGTTTAATTATACTCGTTGATTGGAAGAATTAACCACTGGGGAGAGGCTGTTAGTATACGTGGCTGCGGTGGATGAAGTTTCTGCGTCCAATGGAGCCGCGACTCGACGCCGTTTCGAAACGCGAAATCCCTAGAAACGGAAACCGCAATTGCTGGCCGCAGCCTGAGGAACTCTGGAATTCCTCGCGCGGTTTCATTCATGCAAGTTCGCCTGAATTGTAGAAAGCCGGTTCACGAGCAGTGATTGACGTTGATCGCGCTATTTTCCTCCGCTGCGTCGCGATAACTTCGTTTCCTGCTGACTTTGATTCGCTGCAGAGAGAAAGAAAATTGCGCCATAGTGTCGTTAAGTTTGCTGACGTGGCGACTGACCATTTGAGCGGTGGAAAATAAGTCTAGGATTCGCGGAAATATTATACAGGGTGTTCTGGTACAAGAAGAACAAGCACATTTCCTTTGTTTCTAATGATGTGGGAATGGAATGACGAGCCTGGAATGAATGTTTGGAACGATAGATGTGAGAATGAAGAGTGTTTGAGGACAGTGCGATGGAAGTGCGATATAAATAAAATTAAATAAATATAAATCTAATCTAAATAAGACTAAGTAAATATGAATCTACTCTAAATGAAACTAAGTAAATATAAATATAATCTAAACAAGATTAAGTAAATATAAATCTAATCTAAATGAAACTAAATAAATATAAATTCAATCTAAATGAGACTAAGCAAATATAAATCCAATCTAAATAAGACTAAGCAAATATAAATCTAATCTAAATAAGACTAAGTAAATAAAAATCTAATTTAAATAAAACTAAATAAATCTAAATCCAAACAAAATAAAACCCCAAACAAATCTGCGATTTTCAAATATAAATTCGTTATCTCGAAAACGTTCTTTAGTGTTTCGTAAGATACTTTAATAAATTAAAAAAAAAACGTGTAACGCGTATCATGTTAGTACGTATATTATATTGATCAATGAATAAAGTTACGGTTAATTGGCTGCCGGCCACAGATTATTAATTATGTGTGCAAAGAAACTTCCCCCGGAAAGAAGAAAGGCGTAACGAAGATAACCAAGTATCTAATAAAGTCACCAGGGACGTTCAGTCGAAAACCTATAGCACTCACCCTCTGCTTTTTTAATTGATTAGCTTATTAAAAATCGGTGAACAGCGATCAATGAGCTGTAACGTTTGCATGATTACCTCGAGTAGATAATATCCTTAAGAAGCCTACGAACATTCATTGGACTATGAAAATCTAGCTGAAATATTGTCGAAATATAAGAATATTCTTCTAGAAAAAATACTTTGGAAGATAAAAAAGAAATAGAGTTCGCATTCTGTTTTTAAATTAACAACTTCGTTCTATTCAACTAGAATTTCATTAAAATTTTAATTGGATCCTATGTTACGTCCGATGTATGCAAGACCAGAAATTTCTGTTATGTATATAACATCAATTTACATTGTCCCGTGTTAAGTTAATTTTCTGTATTCCTAGTGCTGTATACACTAGTTACAAGAATGTTGTATTCACAATTGCTACAGATTGAATCGATTCGAGCTTTGATTTTTCGTTATTGACTGAGGTTTTTCGTTAATTGAAGGTTTGTCAGAGGTTGATTGTCTATTGACTATTGACTCCGTACTGACTGATTTCTCTTTAATTGTTCGATAAAGAGATAAACAAGTTCCTAACTTATATACTCTTCTCACCGTTCACCAATTAACTCTGCTACGGTGCGCAAATTCTTTTCGACGTAAGCGCGCTCTCAGTTAACTAAAAAAAAAACTTCCTAACTTTAATACAGATGTGTGTTTAACATAAAATTGGAAAAAGGAAATCTGAGTATTGACAATAGTTTTCTTACGTGTTTCTCAAATTTGGACATTTTTTAATGAAAGAAAAACTCGATTGAATCAGAAACGATCTGAAGACCGTGGCAGGGTTAACTTAATTATAATTGGAAATTTTAATATTGAATTAAATTTTTTTATCTGCAATTTCTCAGCTAACAACATATATACAAGAAAATCTAACCTTCTCAAAGGAAAACGTTTAGATCTCACCATCGTTATCGTCATAAAGATCGATGCGACGTAAAACCAGTATTAAAAAGAAAAGCATAGCAATAAATTTTGGTGAAATTTATTTATTCCTTGTTGGAAATAAAGAATATTAGTATACTATGGATTTTCATCCAAATTCATATTTATGAAAATGTAGTAAAAAAAAATAAATAGATAAATGAAACGTCGATAGAAAAAAGCACTATAATTTGGACATTTTGTGTATTTTTGAGTATTACGTGTACTCTGCGTAGTTTTGAAAAATTCGCAGTCTACTTCTAAGCTTTTAAACTCTGCGTTTCATGGTTATAAGTCCTAGGAGTACGATTTAGAAACAATTTATGCACAAATTGGCGTTTAACATCGGCAAACCTAATTAATCATGTTTTTCGATGACTTTTTACATGGAGATTCGTTAAAAAAAATCAGCGAAAACCGCATATCGAGCGATCGTGTTTAATTAATTAACAGCTGCACCAGGAATCGTGGACGGTGCTGTACGCCAATTAATTAGGCCTAATAATTTACGCCCACGTCAAGGCCACTTTAATCAGATTAAAAGCATCGAATGTCACGATGTACTTTGCCAACGTAATCCGCTAAGTAGCGAACTGTGCGAGAGGGGAACGAAACACTGAAAGAGAGGAGTTGCATGTGCGTCGTTTCGTTGCACTCTGGAATAAAACACCGTTTTGATTTTAGTGTCGTTCACAGAAATTTGGAAGATCACGCGATTTAGATGATTTCTTTACGCATTCATGTTTTTATTCCCAGCTTTCGTTCACATTTATTTATCATTATTGTGCATATTGTTCATTAGGAAATAAAATAACAGAAATTAGAATACGCTGTTTCTCGAACGATCACAAATTAATTTTTTCACATATCAATCGTTATTAATTATAGAACATCATCCGATCAAGCTTGTATCAAACAACAATGTGAGACTTCTCTAGAAGAGAAAATACAGGTATTTTATGGCTATTTTATAATTATTCTAACAATATCATTAAAAAATACAAATTTTTAAATCGTGTCACTTTCCTTCCGAATGAGCGATACATAATTTCAAATAATTTTATTTGAGAGTTTAAAAATATAATAAAAACAATAATATTAATAAACCAAGAAAAATATAATAAAATGTAATAAATGTTATAAAAGAGTTTAAAAATGGTAGTAAAAATTCAGCGATAATAAATGAAACAAAAAATCCAACCGTTAATACATCCAACCAACAAAATCCTAAAAATCTCTAAATAAAAAAAGATAAAAAAAGTACCTACCCAACAATTCAAAATCTTTCTCAACTATTATATTATAATTCAACTTAATCACCTAATTATCTCATTCCTTTCGCCCAATTAAATCAACCAACCCCGTTAATAATCACAACTTTCCTCCAAAAACAATTTCCATTTTACTTAATCAAAAACTATCGAGCTCGTCTCTCACCGTAAACATTTATACGGTAAAACTGGCGCCCTTATTAAGCCAACAGGGCTCCGAACTCTCTTCTCGTTAAGACCGCATCGAGATAAGTTCGACCACTTAAGAATATCGAATTTAATTACTCTTAACAAGCGGAACAATCGAGAAGCCATCCCAGTCCTTCGAAATTAATTAAAAGAGTGGAGGTTAATGGATTCGCGCGATCAAACAACACTGGCAACAGCGAATCGTCGCTGTGCAACGCGATCACTGTTCCCTACGCCATTCTTTTCGATCGCGAGCGCCGCTCGCGAGACCAAAGGATCTAAGGATGGCTCGAATAAATTCGAATGATCGGTAAGATTTAATTACACCGCTTCGCGATCTCTCCGACAGTGGATCGCACAATTGAATCGCGTTTCAATCGAAGTTACACTCGAATTACATTCAACGATCGCGCCACTTCTCGCTCGTCACTGACACGGCGTTGTAATTAAAACGTCTATAGTGATTAATGAGACCGATACGCGAGCAGTCGGCCGTCCTTCTCTTCCGTCGTAATTTTCGACATCTTCCGTTCGACGTATAAACCCTATCCTTGATATATAATTGCAGAGTAAATCCTTCTATCCAGAAGCATCGGTTAAAATTCCTTTTTTTTTTTCTCCGCGTTGTTATTCGTTCGAGAAGATTAAACGCGGAAGGAAACGAGGAACGGTATTTTAAAGGGTGAAGATTAAGCATGATGATACGTTGGATGAAAATGTTGATGAAAGAATCCGAGATTAAATGTTGATGCAAGGGAAATGTGTTCTTTTTTTCATGCCGATTTAATGAAGATGGTAAGAACGTCATTTTTCTGCGAAGCTATAAGATATGTTTGTTACGAAACGAGGGATTGTTGCGGTGGTGAATTTACGAAATTGAAGGATATATCATAGGTGTTTTAATTTAAGAATTTTAATGTTTGGTTATAATTAAATACCAGAAACATAGTTAACGTTCGTATCTAAGAAATTTCAGTTTAATACTAACGTTTTAAGAGAAGGATTTTTTTTAAAGATGATTTTCTTATTCGAAAATATGATTGTAAAAAATATTTGTTTTTCGTACGATAAACCTGGAGATACTTATCGATACAGAATTCGAGGATATGTCATCTGCATTTCAATCTAATCCATAATTTTGTATGAAATTTTCAGTGTACCGTGGAGATTGTAAAAATTTACATTTATTCCGTGCAACAGTTTGACTAATTACGCATAAATCGGATTTAATGTAACCCCCATAAATATGTAATACCGGCTCTAAATTATTGATGCGCGAATCGATTATAATACGATTGTATGGAAATGCTGGTCGACGTCATCTGTTCGATATTCGGTCAGAAAATGTTCGATGTAGAATATGTTACTGACACGGCCCATAAATTGACTGAATTTTCGTATTAATAACCGGACAAATCAAATGATAATTGCTGTAATTTTAATCGCCTAAAATTCAGTAGACATGTTGGATTTGTGCATTCCAGATAACGGTCCTATAAACCTAACTCTAAGAAATAGGATGCGTCTTATAAAAGCTGAAGAAGTAGCGAAAAAAAAATTTTTTTTAATAAAAATCCAGGCTACTACAGTTTAAATCAATTTTTAACCCTTTACACTCCATTAGCTGCTACGAGTTATGCAATTTTCTTCAGAGGTTAAGCTTTAAGTTAAATTTTGTATTTTCATTAATTAAAATCTTTTTTTATTTTAAAACGGAGCAAATTAACCAAGTAAAAACTGTAAACATTTACGATTATTTTTGCTTTCTTTCCACAACGCTTTAAGTCTTCTTAATAGTCCCGAGAGATTAAAAAAAATTTAAGAATGCAAAGGGTTAAATTAACACGTACAAATGTCCCCTTTAAAAAAATTTGAAGCCCTTTTGTAATAAAATCAGCTTTCTCTATCGATACCAATATAACGAAGAAAATCCTCAATCTAGAAAGAAAAAAGTCCAAAGCGGATACTTCCTTGTAATGAAGTCGAAGTTGAAAATGGCCTGGAAGGAGTTCGAAAGCTCTTCAAACTTCCAACAATGCTAAATTACCGATTGATTGAACGATTCATCGGACGGAAATCGTTTCATCCGATCACAATTGAAAATCATATAATCGACAAATGAGGCGTTCGGATGCCAAACTGATCATCCCTACTTCCTGTAAATGTTTTTAAATTTAGTACCAAAGCACGTGAACAGTGTTTAACTTTTCAGAAACCAACCGATTAACTTCAATGGAGTTGAGCTTGGCTTCAGCGTGGCTTAAATAATCTCAACTTCTTTTTTAAGTTTGTCAACGTGACCGCGACAAAACGAAAATACGCTTTGTTTGATTAGAAAAAAAAAGTTAAGCCTTAAAATTAAAGGCAAAATTATAGATTTGTAAGAAAGTTTACGAAATATGGCGTAGAGGTCTCGCAACAATTCTTGCCAACTGTATAAAAATGTTGCCGTAGTTTCACGAAGGCTGCAGCTGCTGAATTAAGAATCGGCACGAGCTGCACCGTTGGAAGTTGAAAAGCAGACGAAATGGAATTCCGTGTAGTCATCAATTATTCTACTCCCGTTCCAATCCTCTTTTCTGATAGTCCTTGGAAGTGAATACAAAAGTTACCGTAATATCGATGGCCTCGTGTGTCCGTGACTACAATAACGTGTAACGAAACGAGCCAACTCATTGATCCTCTCGATCGCAACGATGACGTTCGTGAAATTTCTCTATTGTTCTTTCCTTAATGTGTGAGGTTAATAACAGTTGATCTCTCAAAGTGCCCTGTGACATTTCAGCTGGCAGGTAGTCGGCCAACTTGTCGTATCTTTACTGTGGACTGCCACGTACACATTTGGTTCATTTAATTGTTTTATATTTAACACTCGTTTACTGTTCCTTTTTTTCCATTTTTTTGCTAAAATAGCTGTCGACATTGAACGACCAGTTTGCAGTTTCTCATATAAATTCTATAAATTCTATAAACTCGCAATGGTGAATTTTTAAGAATTTTTCGTGATTTTCTGTAACGGACATCAACACAAATTTATTTCCCTCAAATCTTATATCTATATCTATATCTTTTCCAATAGTTATTATTTTAAATTCCTTGATGGATCACAATTTTTAGCCAAACATGAATATCACGAGTGATACTCGTGGTGTTAAATTTCTAGAACACAATTAATGAAGATGAGGTCTAAAATCTAAGCAATTTTGGCAGAGTTTAGATAGCGTCGGTCGCTACACTTTTGTCTCGCATTTTGTTTTCTAAATCCAAGAGGTTAAACTACTGATTAAAAAGTGGAAAATTAAATAGTCCTTTTCTATGTTAACCCTTTATAGCGCCCTGTGGCTTAAAAATTACAAACTAATGTATTTATATTAAAACAAATTTATTTTATTTAGTTATCACTGTACTACTCAATTTTATTATTTTATTACTGTAATTATACCACGATTCATCTATAACAATTATCAGTTAAAAAATTTTCGAATCAAAGTGAAAAACTGTAATGAATCGTAATTTTTTCTCCGATAAACAGACAAAATTCGGGCTATAGAGGGTTAAAAAAAAAAGCTCTCTATCGTTATAATATATTTCGCATCAACCTATTCAAAGCGCAGCGGAAAATACCTGCAAATCGCTCGAATAAAGAAGAATGACGGCGACGGTTAGTCATGAATCAACAAGCGTTCACCGGACGCGGAAAAATCGCCAAATCGATCGCGAAGAAATGGCGCGTGTCGCGAGGCCTTTTAATCTAGCAAATTGCTCCCAGCGATGTCGAACGCTTCAATTCCGGCAGCCAGTTCGTTCCACGCTAACAGTCGCCACTGTTCGCCGCTCGCAGTGGCTTGTCACCCACGTTTCTTCGTTAACAGCCGCGCTAACGAGTCCACTCGCGGCGAACAGAAATTTGTCTAATTTGTTCAGAAGACCGAGCCGCTATCGTAAAAGATGAAAACGCACGCACGAGCACGTTTGCGTTTGAGTTTGTGGCTGCTTTCATTTGGAGTCGTTGCGCGGAATTAGTCCTTTAGCTGGTGAACGCTTTGACGAATCAGAGTTGTGAGTAAAAATTGTAGTTAAGCCCTTGCCGTACTTTGACGAGTCTGACTGGTGATCACAATTTCGGGCCAAACACGAATATCACGAGTGAGACTCGTGGTCGCAATTTCGAGCCAAACTTGAATATCACGAGTGAGACTCGTGGTCGCAATTTCGGGCCAAACACGAATATCACGAGTGAGACTCGTGGTCACAATTTCGGGTCAAACATGAGTATCACGAGCGAGACTCGTAGTTACAGTTTCGGATTAAACATTAATGTCACGAGTGAGACCCGTGTCAAATTTCCAGATAATGGCTAATGAAAGTGAGGGCTAAAGCTTAAACAGCGATAGCGTTAGTAATAGCGTTCGACGAGGATCGACCGCTATACTTTTGTCTCGGATTTTGCCCGACTAAATGGTACACCAAGGGGTTAAGTGTGGTGAGAACTGTTAGGTAAGGTATGTAGAGAATTACCAAGGATGATTTAATAATTTTTTTTCTTTTTTAAGCAATATATCGATGACATAAGAAATTTGATTTATTTGAGATAAACTGCGCGCAGTACCGCAAACAAATTAAACACAAAGATCATAAGGGAATGCAGATCAGGTAGAATTCTCAGAGAGGTATATTTTCTATTGCAGGAATCGATAATTATTTGTGACTTAACGTAATATTAGTTTTTTTTATTATTTAAAGTGAATTTAATAACAGCTGTTACATTCTAACATTGTACTCTGAAAAGGTTCCGCTTAATTGTAATCTTGTTACAANTTAATATCACCAGCGAGACTCGTGGTATCAATTTTGGGCCAAACACGAATATCACGAATGAAACTCGTGATCACAATTTTGGGTCAAACGTGAATATCAAGAGTGAGACTCGTGGTCACAATTTCGGGTCAAACGTGAATATCAACAGTGAGACTCGTGGTCATAATTTCGGGTCAAACGAGAATATCAGGAGTGAGACTCGTGGTCATCAATTCGGGTCAAACACGAATATCACGAGTACGACTCGTGGTCACAATTTTAGGTCAAACGTGAAAATCACGAGTGAGACTCGTGGTCGCAACTTAAGGTCAAATGTGAATATCACGAGTGAGACTCGTAGTCATAATTTCGGGTCAAACGTGAATATCACGAGTGAGACTCGTGGTCATCATTTCGGGTCAAACACGAATATCACGAGTGAGACTCGTGGTCGCAATTTCGAGCCAAACTTGAATATCACGAGTGAGACTCGTGGTCGCAATTTCGGGCCAAACACGAATATCACGAGTGAGACTCGTGGTCACAATTTCGGGTCAAACATGAGTATCACGAGCGAGACTCGTAGTTACAGTTTCGGGTTAAACATTAATGTCACGAGTGAGACCCGTGTCAAATTTCCAGATAATGGCTAATGAAAGTGAGGGCTAAAGCTTAAACAGCGATAGCGTTAGTAATAGCGTTCGACGAGGATCGACCGCTATACTTTTGTCTCGGATTTTGCCCGACTAAATGGTACACCAAGGGGTTAAGTGTGGTGAGAACTGTTAGGTAAGGTATGTAGAGAATTACCAAGGATGATTTAATAATTTTTTTTCTTTTTTAAGCAATATATCGATGACATAAGAAATTTGATTTATTTGAGATAAACTGCGCGCAGTACCGCAAACAAATTAAACACAAAGATCATAAGGGAATGCAGATCAGGTAGAATTCTCAGAGAGGTATATTTTCTATTGCAGGAATCGATAATTATTTGTGACTTAACGTAATATTAGTTTTTTTTATTATTTAAAGTGAATTTAATAACAGCTGTTACATTCTAACATTGTACTCTGAAAAGGTTCCGCTTAATTGTAATCTTGTTACAAAAGTTCAAATTTATCTATGTCTTTTTTTTTGGTCAGAGTATTTTAAACCAGAATTTGTCAAAAAAAGAACAACACTAAATATGCAGAAGGAAATTGATAGATACGATCAAATAAATTCGATGTAACGGAGAAACGATCGATAAATTCTATTGTTGGTAAAACAATATTGTCACAAACTATACCCACGAAATATCTCCTTTCCATTTGACCGATTTACACCCCGTATAGGAATCCGATCCTCGAGACTGTATTTGGAACGCGTCACCCAACATAAATATCTGTCGGTAAAAATCAAGCTACGAACTTTAAAAATGTTATTGAATAACAATACTCGTGTGTGTATTGTTATACAGTATGTACTAGGATCAAAGAGATAACATCGTCGATAAAAAGATGTATAACGTGTATATCATGAATTTCTATTATCTACTCCGTTCCCTCGAGGAGCGCTCTCTTTAAGAACGTATCTACGCTCTTTTTAAAATATATCAATGGAAAAGGATGTCCTAAATCTCATAAATATACAAACTTACGTCGGTATGAAATGACCAATTAAAATACATGCTCGTTGTAATAATTTTAATTTTACAACAACAACTCTAGAACAAAGAATGACTTAAATTTCAAAAAGTAAAGCAAGCAAAAATTGCAAATACAGCTCGCAACAGCTTAAAAAATAACAACGAACGATAACTACTATAACATTCACATAACGAATTAATAAAAAAAAAAAAATTANACAAAGATCATAAGGGAATGCAGATCAGGTAGAATTCTCAGAGAGGTATATTTTCTATTGCAGGAATCGATAATTATTTGTGACTTAACGTAATATTAGTTTTTTTTATTATTTAAAGTGAATTTAATAACAGCTGTTACATTCTAACATTGTACTCTGAAAAGGTTCCGCTTAATTGTAATCTTGTTACAAAAGTTCAAATTTATCTATGTCTTTTTTTTTGGTCAGAGTATTTTAAACCAGAATTTGTCAAAAAAAGAACAACACTAAATATGCAGAAGGAAATTGATAGATACGATCAAATAAATTCGATGTAACGGAGAAACGATCGATAAATTCTATTGTTGGTAAAACAATATTGTCACAAACTATACCCACGAAATATCTCCTTTCCATTTGACCGATTTACACCCCGTATAGGAATCCGATCCTCGAGACTGTATTTGGAACGCGTCACCCAACATAAATATCTGTCGGTAAAAATCAAGCTACGAACTTTAAAAATGTTATTGAATAACAATACTCGTGTGTGTATTGTTATACAGTATGTACTAGGATCAAAGAGATAACATCGTCGATAAAAAGATGTATAACGTGTATATCATGAATTTCTATTATCTACTCCGTTCCCTCGAGGAGCGCTCTCTTTAAGAACGTATCTACGCTCTTTTTAAAATATATTAATGGAAAAGGATGTCCTAAATCTCATAAATATACAAACTTACGTCGGTATGAAATGACCAATTAAAATACATGCTCGTTGTAATAATTTTAATTTTACAACAACAACTCTAGAACAAAGAATGACTTAAATTTCAAAAAGTAAAGCAAGCAAAAATTGCAAATACAGCTCGCAACAGCTTAAAAAATAACAACGAACGATAACTACTATAACATTCACATAACGAATTAATAAAAAAAAAAAAATTAAAAGAACTCGGTTGAAATAAAGAAATTAATTTATAAAAAATTTCTATAGCTAATTTATAAAATTTCTATAAGAAATCACGAACCGGTCGTTTTTACTATTTCCGTGGTTCTAGTATTAATATCACCTAGATTAAATTATTCCAGATAATAATTCTTATATCTCACCCAATATAACGACACACATTAACATATTAAACGCTATGTTAGTCCCTGGAGATCGACGATATCGAATTAAAAAATAATGATACCAATTCGCATGATATTAAAAAATACATTTACACTTTTTTAACGGATTAAAATATTTAAAATAAAAGCAACATTTTCTTGCTACGATTTCTAACTATTTTTCTTTCCAACTTTTTTAAAATTCTTTTCGCGTAACACTTCTCACAGAATACGCCGCCTGAATGAAAACTAAAATGAAATTAACGCCGCGTTGGACGTGTTAATATTCGGACATTATCAACATCTCAATTGTTCCAAAGATAATACCGTTTCCTCGAAGCAGAAATCCGAGTGATACGAACACTTCTGCGACTCGCTACAGTCGAACGCTCGACGCGATAAGGAGATGCAGCACGTCGGTGCACAGACTGCATTTACAACTCGCTACGTATCTATTCGAGCCATTAGGAGGTCGCTTTTCCTAAAGCACCATCGTGCGCTTGTAACTGGAATCCGCGTCCAAAGGAAGGCGAGCTCTACACCCAACAATTTCTTCCCTCTCGTATCGTTTCCTGGCCCGAGGTGGCAAGATTTTTCAAACCGAACCAACTTAACTTCGCAGCCTCGTCGAATGCCGCTGAAAAATCACGCGGTAATTTATTTTCTTCTTCCTGACTTTCCAATTCTTATCTGCCACGGCTCGACTATTGAAAGAGAGAAACCGGGAACGCCTGAGTTGCGGCGATGAAAAGTGAAACGAATGACAATGCGATTGCGAAAGTTTGGTGTTCGAGAAAGGACGCAACATTTGCGGAAAAGTGAACTGATTGTTGGAGTCTGAACTTATAAATGGTTTGATAGGTGACAGTGAAACGAGGATTGTTAAAGATTGATTATGCGTGGATTCTGGGACTCGACACTAATCTTTTTAACAAAATTCGAACGAGTCTTTGAAGAATTTTCTGTCTTCGATGACCTAGATGTCGATGCGGCGTTAATATAAATATAAAATGAAAAAAAACTAATATTTCTTTGGAATAGTATTTAGTACTTGGATGTTACCACGGAGTTGATAATCGTTTAGGAATTTCTGTTCTTCGATCACGAATTTTTCCTGTGCGTAATTGTACAGCTAAATAATATTTTGAAAAACATCCTTTTTAAATTTAAGGCTTACTACGTTGAATTGCTACGTTAAATAAAAATAATAATAAGAAGAATAATTACTTCATCTCGAAGAACAATAATAACGCGCACAAATTAATCCTCGGTATGAACAGCTGTGACTATTGACGTATTATACTTGATTATTCAAACTCGATTATACTTAATCCCTTTGGGATTAACCTCGAAGAGGCACCAGCGAGCTCTCGAGTAAGGTGGAAAGTATTGCGTTCCTGTACCGAGAGCTAAAACGAAAGGAAGATTCATCTCTTCGTTTTTCAAGTGCTAGCCAGTCTAGTACCGCAAGAGAGAACGAGCCAGCGACACGGTAAAAAATAAAAAAGTGCGGGAAATGAAGCAAGTCCATGGGGAGTTAATTGAACAAGCAAGGTCGGGGGCTTGAGATATATCAATGATAATTAGCTTAATATGTTTGGAGAAAATTTCCAATTAAACGAACAAAGACGCGGAATAAAAAAGCTTGTCAAATAATTGCTATTCATTTGTTGGAAAGAGGAGAATAACAATATGGAGCACGTGGAATATGATGCTCGATTATATTAAATACTAAAATTATTGACGAGTGTAGTTATTTGTATCGAAGAAATAAAAATGAACCTTTATCTATATTTTTAACAAAACTATACGGAAGAAAATTATACAGAAGCCATCGTTATAAATTTCTATGAAACACAAATCTTTATGAAAAATTAGGAGTTGTTCGTTATGACCACTTTGGTGGTTCTAATGTTATGATGTGATAAAGTACACTTATTTTTACCGAAGAAACCTGAGTGAAAGGTATATGAAAACATACATAATGCAAGAGAGACAAATTTTTATCCATATTTATAACAGAAAATTATGAAAAATCGCCTAGAAGGCATCGCAGTTAATGTATAAAATTTCTATGAGAAATTACGAGTTGGTTATTTTAACCACTTTGGTAGTTCTAGTGCTAAGGTGCACCCGTTTCTACCGAAGAAATTTAAATGGAGGATATATGAAAACATACATAATGGAAAGAAGACAAATCTTTATCTACGTTTATAACAGAAACCTATGAAAAATCCTTTAAAAGGAATCGTACTAAATATATAAAATTTCTATGAGAAATTAAGAATTGTTCACTTTGGCAATTCTAATATTAAAGTACACTTATTTCTATCGATGAAATCCGAATGAAAGATGTATGAAAACATACATAATGCGAAGAAGACAAATCTTTATCTACATTTATAACAGAAAACTATGAAAAATCCCTTAAAAGGAATCGTACTAAATATATAAAATTTCTATGAGAAATTAGGAATTGTTCACTTTGACAATTCTAATATTAAAGTACACTTATTTCTATCGATGAAATCTGAATGAAAGATGTATGAAAACATACATAATGCAAAGAAGACAAATCTTTATCTACATTTATGACAGAAAACTATGAAAAATCCGCTAAAAGGCATCGTAGTAAATTTACAAAATTTCTACAAGAAATTAGGAACTGGTCATTCTGACCATTCTGGTTGCAGTTCTAGCGTTAATAACAACAGTATTCTCAGCACAGCACAATCTTTCAAACAGTGAGATTAATTTGATATTCAAGACGCCTTGGCGATACGACGCAAGTATAACAGTAAGTAAATTCTGGAAGAACCAACGGCTTCGCGGCTTTCAACGAGCTTGAACAAATATCAAGCGTCTCGAAGCGGAAACGCTGTCTGCGCTCGTTCTGGCTGAAACGAACACGGAGAACGTCGCGGCGGCGACAGGCAAAGATTCATGGAAAAGGGGGACAAACGCCCCCGTTCGCGTTTCTCTTCCGCGAATCTACCGGAAATCCTTCCTTCTCATCCGGTCCACGATTCCCTGAGATGTTCTTATCGTCTGGATAAATGATGTGGAAGTAACTCACGCTGGTATAACGCACATCTGTTTACGATCCTCGAGAACTTTAAAGTCCCGCGCTTTGAGACAGAGAAAACTGTGACTGATTTTACTGCGAGTTTGTTGCAGAAGAAGAGTATTTTTGTGGTCGAAGCTCTACGATTTAATGTGTAAACGTGATACTGATTAATATTAGGTTTGTGCAATATGTATAGGTTTGTCCAATGTGTCTGCGCTAAAATAATACAGGCATATAATTTGTTAAGCGTAGTATCGTAGTTTAGAATAGCAGTTTAGAATAGTGGGTATTTCTAAAGACAGGACGATGAAAGAGAAAGGCACTGGCGAAGATCAGGCCCAAGGAACTGGCGAGTGCTTTTCCGACCGATACACAGGCGAGAGTGAGGAGTGCGTAGTGGTGGGAGTGAGGGTGCGCGAGGCCTTTTCCGAAAATGGTAAATTAGAAGAGATTGTCGTTGACGTTGAAGAGCGAAGGACCAACGCACTGCAGGCTATCTTAGTGTCGAATTATTTTTGTTTCATTTTATATCTACTTTTATGCTTTTCTTTTAAATAAACATGTAATCCGTGTTTATAATACCACATAAGTATGGAAGATACAAAACAAGTTGTTTATACGAAGTTTGCGTGGTTCAAGCCGACCGATGTTTTGGCGAAGACGAATTCTTTTTCACGCTATTATTTACTGAGACAACAAGGTCAAGTTTGGATTTTTAACCGTTCAAGGATGCAAACTTTCTCATGGATTATTTTTTCTCATGGATTCGACTTTGTGGTGTCACATACGTAAATTCCTGTATTCAATTTTGAAATACGGTTGCAAACATAATTTGACAGAAGGTGCGATAGCGAAAAGATCGGTACGATGAATTTGTACAGTGATTTTGGAACGATAACTGAGTTTGTTTGGTGCACAGGATGGGTTCATGAGTTTAATGGAATTCTATGTTTTTCTTTAGATCATTAAATACGATGTAAGAAGAGTTCATCAACCTTTAATGTATATTATCAATTTCAGTTGGTTTTTGATCCTACCGAAGCTTCAGTAACCTGACAACGGATCATCCTCGAGTGTCACGATTTTTGTGAAACTTATATATGATGTAGTTCTCGAAAAAAATATTTGACACGTATTTTTCTTTTTTTTTTTATGGGTCATCATTTATATTGAAGGGATAAAAACAGTTCCCTGAATTGGGGTGTCGAAACTTATCGATTCGATATCTCAGAAACTTGTGAGAACGGAAGGTTACAAAGTTTATTATTCTTAAAGAAATAAGTACGTAAATTTTATATCAGGTAATTCCATAAATATAGCACGAATATTCTACAAATGAAATGCGAAATAAGGAAAAATTAGAAAAAGAATGAAAAACCATCAGAAAAATTGAGAAAAATTGAGAAATATGCGTCGATGATCAACCTTTGCAAATAAATCTTTTCTCTTTCGGTAAAGTGTAAAATATTCGCATTATTTATGGATCGACCTAATATGATTTCTGACGCGCTTAATATATGTACTTTGAACTAACACGCCACGTGTAATGATAAACAATAGCAATTAAGAAATTGAACAACCTTTGCACAGAACTATATTTTTTAATCTCATGAAACTGCGGTGCTTAAATTTTCATCAAGTGAAAGAACCTAAATTACACAAATTTCAAACGGAACCGAAGTAATAACTTCATTACAGTATTGGAAGCTTAATATTCTCGAAACTAATAACATAATCCTGATAATACCGCGAACCGAATTGAATTCAACGTCTTCGATAGTAATTATTAAAATACTTCACGTTCGCATGGGAAACGGTATGGCTCTCACGACGCGAGTAATCTGAGGGTAATGCAAGGAAGATGAAATCAGTCGGAGCACTTAAAAAAATGACCAAGAGGATTACCTTTAAGAGTTTCAAGGATTACTCAGAAAATTGGATTCCTTGGAGCTGTAATTTTTGAGCGCGGCTTTTTTAAATGAAGCCGCCGCGAAATTCGTTACACCTATCAGGAAAAAATGGAGAGGAAAATGGTAGAAAGAGATTTGCGTGTCTGGCCTAAATTTCAAAAGTGACCGTCACGCAGCGAAACCATTTTCTTTTCCGAAAACTTCAAAGGATTCGCGTATTGCACTCTTGTAAATGAAAATAGTCGCGCCTCTACCTCTTTTCGTACATATCGAAACAATGATACGAGTCATGATTTTAATCTTAAATACATTTCGTAGTTTTAACATTTATATTAAGTTTTAATATTATAAGAATTATTCTTAAGATATTTAATATTTAAAAATTTTGTGCTTTGGAATATTTATATTTAATTACTACAACACGACGAGTGCACAAAGTACCGTACAAAGCGCGATTACAGTACTTAAAGCGCGAAAGAATTTTCTTGGCGTAATAATTTGCATAATTTCTATTTTCGGAGGAAAAAATAGTACCTGAAGAACAAAAAGAAAAATAATATCAGCAAATTTAACTATGTCATTAATTAAATCTTAATTAAAAAAGAGAAAAATCTTAATTTTCTTTTTCTATTTTATAAATTCAATATTCGAACACTAATATAAATAGACAGTTATAATAAAGTCCAACGATCAGTCTTTAAAATAAAAAATAAAAAAAACTACCGAAAAGCTAGATCGAAAAACGGGAAAATCGTGTTCTATTTCAACTCGAAGCCTCGAAAATGGAATTCAGTTAACTCATTTTTTCGACACAGCTGCTCACAGCACGAAACAAGCACCGCGTATCAGTTCCAGAAATTCGGAGCGTGGAAAGTTAAGATGCGTTGCAGCGGAAGTAAACATCGCTGACAGATAGTTGGCGAAAGTTCCTGTCCAACTATTTTGCGAACTCTCAGTGAATTTCGATACGTTCGCAGGCTTTGTTGTTGACACTTGATTTCCTCGCGATTTTTCCGGTAAGCTAACCGCGGAAGTTTTAATTGAACGCTATCCGTGATGTCTTCACGCGAGACGTTTCGACAATATTCACGTCTGTAATAATTCTGTGGAAGCTCCGGTATTCAAATTAATAGGTGGAAATAACCCTTCCGGTTGATGGATTTCCGAAAAGTGAAACAGTAATGATTTAACATGATTATTCTATATTATATGATTTTATTTAACCCAGTTGCCCTCTTCGTGTCTGTTATTTTTTTTATCAGATTCAGTATATTTATTTTTCGCATTTGCTTCTTTAATATTATATTTGTATTTCGTAAGTCTGAAATATTTTTGAATCAAAGAAAAAAAATGTTTAAAGAGTTTCCAATGTGTGGTACAAGCGTGAAGGACGGGAAGGTTGATCAAAATATTTTTCATCATTTTCTACAACTTTAACCCTCTCAAATAATTTATGAATCCCATCATAAAGGAAGGATCTATTTTTTACGCAACGATGTCATCGATAAATTTTCGCGCATTGCCATACTTCGTTAAGTGCTTGTCCCTTAACGAATGTTTCGCTAAACTGAACAAACAGTCGTCGATACGTGTCCAGTCTGGTAAATAAGCCAACACAAATCTTCCAACTCCAAGTCTATGATTATCGAACGTTACTTGAATAATTTTGCAATTTAACACATTAAGGACGGGTGACGAAATTTCTCGTATTTTATATTTCATATCTTAAGAAGGTAAAAATAGTAAATGACGACGTAAGAGAGATTGCATTTAAAAATGATCTTCTTAACTCAAACTTTAAATCATAATATAACTTTAGAATATGAAATTATTTTTAAAAGTGCTTATGTATGCGAGAATTTATTCCAATTCCGTAGTAAGATTTACAAAAATCAGGTTCCGTCGTCAATGTGTTAAGATCGAATAGCGCAACAGAGAAGCGCGACGTCTGTCCATTTTTGACCAAAAAAAAAAAATAGGCCTCTCTTCTTCCAGTGCCTCAATTCGATCATCCAGCTATGCAACGTTCCGACTGATATATTCACAGAAGCTCGTGTAAAAACATAACCTCGGTGTTCCACCAGAGACCAGGAAAACTGAAATAGAAAAACTTTCTCCAACGTCTAATATCATCGAAGCAGTTACACCAGGTCGATCGTTCGAAAGCAGCGAGACTGGCCGTCTCGTGGCGTTCTTCGCGAGGCGTCGTGCTCGAGAAAAATTGGAGAGAGAAGTAGAAGCGGAGGAAGCAACGTGGAAATAGAAGACGCTCATATCGCGGCACCCGAGGAGAGACAGTGTGCCGTAGTCAAGAGAGAAATACGATTGGTGGGGATATTGATCTTTCTTGGGAGTTGGCATGTGTAGCGTCGTCGCTCGAGCGACTTTGCGATTCTTCTTCCCGAGACCACTCTCTGCCCCCGTTGTTTTCCTTCCTCCCCATCGGCCTGTTCCATTCTTTCCACCCTCCGTCTCCCTTTCGATGTACCCTGCGACGATTGTTGGCGAATTCTTCGCCGAACGCCCGATCGTTCCTCGAGTTTAACCCGCCACCCCTTTTTTAACACCTCGACAGCGGCCATTTAAACGGGCGCGCTCGTAGGACAAAGAAAGGACCGTCTCACCGGAGACCAATAATCCAACCGGTCAATATTTCCTTTACGTGAGGATGCCACGTAAGGGATGTATAATTTCCTTCGTTTCGGCCGCAGATACGCTTGTTTGATCGGGGTGGTTTAATCGCTGCTAAGAGCGGAGGAAGGCGTCTGCTGGAAGAACGGTTTTCTTGGGTTATGTGCGGTGGTTTGGGTGACAAAATGGGGCCAAGGAGATTATGTCGATGCGATAAATGGAGGATTCTTTAGGGTTTTGTAAATATATTTGTCTAATTGGAAAAAGGAGATTTGTAACGGCGATTGGGAGATATTTTCAATGTTGATTTAATACCGAAAGATTGCTTGCTTTATTGCATTTAATATCGTAGATTGTTTCTGATCGAGAGATTAAGGGTGATTTAGAATTTTTGATATTGTTGATTTAATACTGAAAGATTAATTATATGTTTTATTGTATTTTGTATCGTAGATTGTTTCTAATTGGATGATTTCTGAAGGCATATCCCTGCTTATTCAAGGAAGATAAACTTGTTAATAAGAAAATGTTCGCTACAGAATTTTTTCTCTGGCTTTTATATTTTTCCTACTTTCTTTTTCATTAAAAACAAAAACAAAAGAAATTAAAAGATGAATTATTTTAATATCTTAATTTCTTTTCTACGATAACGAAACTAATCCTGCGAACGTGGAACAAAATTGAGAAAAATTATGTCCCATTTTCGGAACGTTAGACACTAATTAACTCTAAAACAAGGATAATATTTTTACTCTAATTTCACGATGCTGTAGAAGGTCGCACACTAACCCCTAAATCCATGTGATCCTCGGGAGTATATAACCCAAAACGCTGCTGCACTTTATCACACACTCCGGAGACCTATCTTCTCGTAATGCAATAACCGAAGCTCTGGTTTAAATACTTGACAACCTAATATCAGAACGAACAGAGTTTCCGGGCCTACACGACACGCGATGAAGAAGAATCACGGTTCGATGACAGTGCCATTTTAACTCTATTTCGTTTAATTAAACTCTACCATAGCCCACAATTTTCCGAACGACAGCGTGGCTTTATTTGCACACACTTAAAAGGATCCCTTCCAACCAAACATGATTGATGAAGATTGAAGGAGGTCTCTTCCTCTTATTTTTCCATTCTTTTCTTTTTCGATCCTTCTATAATTAGCACGATCAAAATATCGGGCGAAATCGTGCAATTTTTACGCTCCCATGTTTTAGAAGTACCAAGTTATCGAAAACAGTTGGTCATTCCGGTCTTCGAAACGGTATCAACGCGCGTAAAAGTTTCCNAAAGGATCCCTTCCAACCAAACATGATTGATGAAGATTGAAGGAGGTCTCTTCCTCTTATTTTTCCATTCTTTTCTTTTTCGATCGTTCTATAATTAGCACGATCAAAATATCGGGCGAAATCGTGCAATTTTTACGCTCCCATGTTTTAGAAGTACCAAGTTATCGAAAACAGTTGGTCATTCCGGTCTTCGAAACGGTATCAACGCGCGTAAAAGTTTCCATCGAGCCGGTGGACACCGGACGCGTCATTTTCTCGTCTAAACGCGCAGGACACGATCGTCCTGCAGTTTATGCGCGTACCGCTGCACGGTTCAAGACGCGCACAAAGTACATAGCAGACCGTGACACGGCGAAGGGAACGAAATTTTCCAGGACTACGTAAGAGCTACGTGTCGATACGAGCGGCCATAAAATTTTCCAAGACTGACGGCCAAGTACGTGGCGGTAAAACGCGCGGAAACTGAGAAGTTAACCACTGGATAGGGATTAAATGTTAAACTATACTATATGTTAAGCTATACGTGTATTTGTTTGTTTTGGTGTGTGCAATATTTAACTAACACATTTCGTGTTACATGGGTCATCGGTGACACAGTCGTTAACCGTAAAACTTCCATTAGGTGAATAAAAATATTTGGTACTATGTTAGAAAGTGTTCTTTAATTAAAAAATATTTTACTCCTAAATTTTTAACGTTTGCGGGTACCCATAATTCGATAAAAATTAATATATAGCTACCTAAATATAATATAATTACAAGACAAATTCGTCGGTAATGACCTAACAGCACGTGCAACGTAAAACTTAAAAAAAAAAAAAAAAAGAAAAAATATTATATTCTTTTACATTTTGTGACTGAAATACGAAGACCGATGCATATTTAAAATACGATAAAAAATTTTAATCTTGATTATCGAAAGTAAATTCATTCGTTCCCTATTCCTGCTATCCTTCATGCACTGTCTGACACTCGGAGATTT
The DNA here is from genome assembly GCA_019453375.1 of Ctenoplectra terminalis. Lineage (NCBI taxonomy): Eukaryota > Metazoa > Arthropoda > Insecta > Hymenoptera > Apidae > Ctenoplectra > Ctenoplectra terminalis. Next base: position 35,205 of record SMSQ01006960.1, read on the forward strand.
GAAAATATGGCGGTCCTAAAATTCCGAAGTAGCATATAAACGAAATACGAGTACTTGAATGCTTCCGTACTGAAACGCTGGCCAGGTCGTACAATATAACGCACATAATGTAGCACCGTTATACGAGAACGAGAATCAGTATAATCTCTTGAGCTCGAAAAGTGCGAAACTTCGTATTTTATGGTAAAAAAAAATGCGAATTACAACGGAATGAAAACTGCGATACAATTTGTACACGCTAACGAATTTCATTCGATAAAAAGAAAATTAATCGTACGGAAAATTATAGCTAACCCTCATTCATCCCTTCATACTTCTCTCATAAAAAATGTACCTTACGAGCCTTTATTATTTATGAACAACGCAAACAATCTTAAACCCAAATGTGCAAAAATTTCATTTCTTAACTTTTCGATAAAAGAACTTGAAAATATAATTATTTATCTCTTTCGTTATAGTAATTTTTTACCACCGTGTCAATTTGACATCGAGAGACCAGTCAAATTGGGTAAACGAACAACGGATCGGGATTAACCAATAATTTTTACAAGAATTAAAATTTATTCTTTGGAAAATTTTAAGCAGTTAATGTATGTGCATCGGGATGCGGTTCATCATCAACGCATTCCTCTCTCTTAATCAGGATCGAGTTCATAATTCTCAAGTTATGAGCTAATTATGAAAATTTATATTCACAGCGCATACATTCAATCATCATGGGCGACAGTCACGAAATTACATTATACGACCATCAACGGAAGTTTCACAAGGTTCGTAGCATGTTACGCGATACGATGTAATATGTGTTACAAACTGTTAATTGCGCCCTTCTAAATTGAAGGTTTGCTAGAAATTAGAAGGACATTGAATGTGCTTCGATTCATGTCACAGAGGTGAATAAACGTAGTATTGTGTTCTATTATCGAAGAGAATTGGTACTTCAGAATGATTTTAATCTTGCCACCTTGCATCTTTTTTAACTGAATCATAATTTATTTATCTTCTAAATTTCCTACTTTAACGATAACAATTTAATTTCCGTAATTTCTCGTTTTAATTTTATGTTGATTTATTTTTCACAAAATTAGAAAACTCTTTTTTAAAACATGAGATCATGATTAGGGAGGACAAACTTCGAAATCTGTAGCAGGGTTAAAAAAATATGAATTTTAAAATAAAATATCGCAAATATAGGTATTTAATAAATGTGCGAGAATGTAATAAATATACTATAAAATGTTTAGTTCGTAAGATAAAAATTTTTCATCTAAAAAGGTTTTCTATTTTTAAGGAATAAGATATTTGAAAAAATGAAAAAAGAGAAGGGAACAGAATATTTTGGAAAGATTGTGGGTCACGATAAACTTATGTATTAAACGTACTCAAAATATTTGGCAGAATACAATAACTGTAATTCAGAGATTATAAAATCATGTTTACATTCGTTCTCTCTATAGATTTCAACGCGTGAAAGAAAACCTATTAAAAGTTTGAAACAAAATTTGTTGAGTTAACGAAACATAAACAAACTTCAACGAAAAAACTGAAAAAATTAATTTTTAATTCCATACGATCCCTCGATGCTCAGCGATAGCTGTATTTTTCTTGATATCGATTAATCTCTTTTTCATAAAATATGCACAAGGTCGACTAATATATTAAACTGGGAAAATTCCAGAAATATTCTTGGCAAATTCTACAACTTCTTTCACTGCGTTTGACGCTCTTTCCAATCTTAACAAATAAACAACATTAAACGGTTTCTGTAGTCAAGCAAAGCTAGTAAAGAACATTTTCCGGTCTAAAAATTCTGACGTTAAAATCAAAAGTTTCTGCGAAATCGTAAAACATACTGAAAAGAACGTATGAAACATTTTCGACCCTTTCGTATCTTCGTTTTAAATTCAATATTCGTGGAATTTGAAAATATACTCTGCCATATTTCGAAAAGTTTTGAGAAAAACTACATCGTTATCGGAAACAATTTTTTTTTTAAATCATTCAGAACGACGAGAAATAAAAATTACAGAAGATACGATAATTTTTTACGCAGTTTTACATATTTTGTTCAACCATAGAATTTTACGAAAATAAGGCTGTCCAGGTGGCATAACCTCAACGAAGAATCACGATACGAACAGGATTTATGGGAGGAACGTGACTTTGTGACTATTTTTCAGATTCAGAATTTGCATCCTCTTTTATCCTGATTCTCTTCAACTCGGTTATTTATGGCGAGGAAGTCTTACACGCTCTAATTAGAACCAGGAAGACTCACGGTTTCTTCCTGCGTCTTAACGACGATTAATTACCTGTGAACTCGTGGAAATGTCGAATTTCGAATAGAAATTATGCGATCGCAAGTCAATTTTCACAAATCAGAGCGTGGGCAAATCTATCTGCCCACACGGTTGGTTTCTCCGAACCTCGTGTAAAGGTCAGCAAGTTGTTCGAAAAATTGTTATTGGCAATCTCACGCCCTCACGGTTTACTTCTAATCCTTCAAACCCATCAGAGAGGAATAACTGATAATACTTTTAAATGAGTTTTAATATCGAACTCCTTTATTACCGAAATATTCTGCATAACAATTTTTTTCGTTTTTTTTTTTAACGATAGTTGCAGCGTTTTAATAAATATCGTTTCAATGAATTATAAGTTGAAAATTGAGTGTCAAAAAATATTTGAGAATATTCGGAATAAGAATTTTATTCTACGTTTATTCCACCGGTATATTCTGTGCAAATAATAGCGTTGGTATAAAATCAGAATAATTTATTAGACAGAAAATGTCTGCTATATTTTTACAAATAAAATTTGTTTTCATTTGTTGCAGCAATGATAAACTTTCACATAAATCATACTCACGGTATATGAAAGTAACACCGGTGAGCTTTTCAAACCGGTATAAAATATATCACAGAAGCAATAAACATCTCTGCTATTAATAAGAATTTTAACACTAAAGCTACTTTATCTTAAAGCGTTATTTTACAAGCCACTGCTTTCAAATAAATTAGTACACCGTAAATTTATTTGACATCTGAACAAAGAAAATATATCTGCTAAAATAAATAACATTTAACATTGACAATATTCAGTATACCACTAAAAACAGCTGAGAAACGGAACATTTACTAGAGAACGAGTTATCTCGCTTAAAGTCACCCTATAGCGAGAATAAACAATACGGCACGATATTTTTGAATTTTGTCTGCTTATCAGAAAAAAAAATACGATTAATTACAGTTTTTCACTTTGATTTGAAAATCTTTAAACTAATAATTGTTGTCGACGGACCGTGGTATCGCTACAGTAATACGGTAATCAAATTTAATAGTGCAGTGATAACTAAATAAAATAAATCTTTTAAAATATAGATACCTTAGTTTGTAACTTTTAAGTCGCACGGCGCCATACAGGGTTAAAACAAATATCACGTATGTTTCAGTAACCAATTTTCCAGCAAAGACAAATTAAAATTTCCATTATTTTCATTCTAACTTCACAGAAAAAAAAAAAAAAAAAAAAAAAAAA
>SMSQ01006979.1:7225-58571 GCA_019453375.1 Ctenoplectra terminalis
ACGTAGCATTTCAATTTTTTCTGGTTTCTGAATTTCTTTTCTTTTATGAAAAAAGGACCGCAGTAATCGACTCCAACGGTTTCAAACGGACGCATTTGTGAAACTCTATTTTTGAGTAAATCCCCCATTATGTACTGCGGTGCCTTGGAATTGTATTTGCAACAGCGAATGCATTTGTGTAACACTTGTTTAACACTACTTTTGTCGGCTAACGGCCAATATTTTTGCCTTATGGCATATAATGTAGCTTGTATACCCGAATGAAATTGTTTCGAGTGTACCTGTCTAATTATTAGTTCGGTGACGTGTACCTGTGTGGTAGTATTATAGGGTATTTTATATCATACCTGAGCCTTAACCTGCTACCGACCCTAACAATTCCATTGTCGTCTATGAATGGATTTAGATTGCTTAATCTACTCTTCCTACTGACACTTTTGCCGTTTTTCAAATGAACTATTTCTGCTGGAAATGTTTCTAATTGCACTAATCTAATGACTGGCAAATGTGCGTTTTGAATTTGGGGAACTACCAATGGACCTGAAATTTTCCCGCTCTTGCCTTTTGTATTGTTATTAAAAAAAATGTACGCTATAATTCTATTTAAATAATCAATGGACGAATATTTTTTGAGTAAGTCTTTGTTTGGATGCGTATGTGAAGTTACAGCATCTCTTTTTTCTGGAATTCCTATTGCCTCTAAATGACTAATTTGTGTATCGATGGACATAGCTACATGACAGACTCTACTAACCTTGCCTGAGTTATTTTGTTTTTGATTATTTATTTCGCCGGTAACTATCCACCCTACTTGTATATTTTATAGAATGGCTGAGGTCTTATTCAATTTATTCTGACCCTTTTCTAGTAAGTTATAAAATAGCGCATTTCCAATGAGTCCGTCTATCTCCTTTGGTTTGTGGAAGCCTGGGTCCGCTAATTGGATATGTCTCGGTATGCCTAAATCGCTAACGTTGACCTGTCGTAACGGTAGCGTACCCGTAATAGAAGGTAGCGCAATAAATGTTACCTCTGCTTTAAACGGACCGCTCTGCGATTTTATGCCCGTTTTAACTAAATATTTCGCGGTTGTATTAATCTGCCCTAAACCAGAAAACGAGAGATTGATTTCGCGTTTGTCGAATTGCAACCTTTCCGCGAGCCTATGTGTGATAAAATGCAATTATGAACCGTTATCAAGTAACACGCGACACGTATGTTCTTTATTATATTTGTCTAGATTCGTGATTCGAGCTCTGCCAAGTAATACCTCCGAATCGTACGAAGCAGTTTAATGCTGTTTTCAAATTTTCTACGGACGTCGAGGGTGTGGTTAAAACTGGGCTATTGTTCGCCTCGCCTTGCGTCTCGGTCGGAAAATGAAGTAGCGTATGGTGTTTCTTCTCGTATTTACGACAATTTCGTAAACGGCAATTGAGAGTGATACGATTCGGACGCAGACAATTTATACAAAGTTTCGCCTTCTTTACGGTATTCAAACGATCGCGGACCGGCAATTGAAGGAACTTCGTACACGTGTAAATTGGGTGTTCTCTCGTACAAACTGCACAAACTTGTTTTTGCTCATTCGTTGAAATGTACGATTGACCGCGGGCTCCAGTCTTCGAACATTACCTATCCCGCGTATTATTTGTCTTTCCAAAATTAAAAGTCTGCGTACCTAAATCGTCGCCACGTGCGTGTTTATTAACAAAACCTAACAATTGTTTGAATTCAGAAATTTCCTCATCTTCTAACGTACGTTCCCACGCGTGACGTGTATCCTTATTTAATTTACTAGAAATTATGTGTATTAAAATTGTATCCCAGTGCTCCGTGGGTTAATTTATGGCCTACAACACGTTCACGTGCACTTGAGCCTACTCTGTTAATTACCTAAGATTTGCAGGTGTATCTCGAGTGATCTTTGAAAGATTGAGCAAAAGTCTCAAGTGTGCGATAATAATTTTCTTTGGCTTGTTACATCGCTTGCATAACAAATTCCAAGCCATCAAATAATTGCCTTCTGTTGCGTTTAACGATTCGATTACCGCGGTAGCCTCTCCGCGAAATGCATTTTTTAAAAGATGAAATTTTTGCAGACCGATTAGTTCCTCCTTATCGTGTACTAAAGACTTGAATGTATCGTGAAAACTATGCCATTCGATTGGATCGCTTGAATTCGATTGAATAGGAATTCTCCTATCCTATTCGTGGAAGCGAGTCTACCGATACCGCCCAATACCTTTAACCGATTGTTAATAATTTCCGCGGCTCTATAATATTGCTCTTCGAAGGATTCCCATTCCGACGTATGGTCAGATTCCTCGTCCCTGCTTTCTATTGCTATTTGAACCTCTGAAAATGTATTAAACATATGTTCTAATTTTGATTGGCGCGTCTCTAATGCCGGACTAGATGCCTCGGGATGCTCATCTAGATATGTTCGTATGCGTGTCAGCTGAGATTTAATACTAACACGTTGCCGTTTCAACACCTTAATGTCGCTCGATTCCAGTGAGGTAATCGTATCGATTGAGATCAAAGCAATTGGGTATATGGAGTAAGAGAAGGAAAAGTGAATCGTTAGCGCTCACCGACACGAAGTTTTGTGGTAATGCTGTCTCTGAATGCTGCTATCTCTGGATGCTGCAACACCTTTCTGCTGTTACCAGGATGAAATTCCAATACTTCAGCTTCCCTTGTATGATTGTTTAGCTCCCACACAGTTCGTGGAACCGTGTATATAGCAAAAAACAACTTGCAAAACAATAATATTACTTTATTCTATATATTTAGGTATACAACACAATTCGCAGATATCACAGTCCAATGATATGTCCAAAAATGATGATGACGAGAATGAGAATGAAAAATACTATTATGATTAAATAAGTATTTAAATTCTGTCCGTCCAGGGGTGTGTCCTTGAAGCTAATTTTTGTGGTGGGAAAACTGTCTTCTCCAATCTGTGTGGGTTCCGGGAGTTGGGGAGTTTTCTAGAAAGCAGTCCTTGGGTGGTGGAAATATTTCTGTAAGTCCAGTAAAGCTCAAAGCTGGCGGCCATGTGTTCGTCGAGTCCGTAGTCCGAGGGGTAAAAATTATGATACGTCAATTGCTATTGAGCAGAGAGGCCGAAGGCTTAAGTACTAATTAAGGTTTCGACGGTTCTTCTGGTTGTTAAATTAATAGCATGCAAAAAAAGGTAAAATTAACAAATCCTCCAAAATAGCAGCTGGCGTGTCCGTATCATAAACTCGTGGTAGTCCGTTATCCTAACAATGACGGTTGATCACCATCAATCCGCTTGGCTGCTGTCGTCCTCTTGGGAGCGTCGTAACTCGTTGGTTGCCGTGGGTATATTCTCTGGATCAGCTTCTTAGGCTAGCTTCCACCAGCAATGATCGGTCAACGTCTCCCCAAATGGAACACGATGATCTTGTATCGTATCACAAATTTGAAACCAGATCCAATATCCGGCTCGAAGGACCAAAATGTTTATGCGTCGCAGCGTCGACCGTACTTGGCGACGATTAAACGATGCGATGAATTCAATTTAATGAATTCTTATCGAAAATTGAGCGGACTGTGATCGATTGTATTTGAGCAAAGTTGTGTTGTAGGTACTTTAATATATACACGAAAATTTGTATACGTTCCTACTCTGTCTGTGCAAGTGTCTATCTGAATGTTGCAAAAGAAAATGTCTGTTGGGGCGCAATTTTTACCTGGCTATATAGCCACAGCTCCTCCCTTCCAGTACGGCCTTGGCGTGTTATCTTCTGGAAGGGGAACTGTGTCCTTACGGGAGAGGTAGGCAGCGAGGTGCTAACGTTCGTTTCTCCAAAAATCACCAATTCTCCAAAATAATAAAAAAAAAAAGTGATAGAAAAGCATACCATACATCCATCTTCGATAAAATAAATTCAATTTTACCAATCTTCCTAAAAATTCTACAATTTCATCATTTAACTCTGTGAGGTTAAAAGCTCAACCTTCTATTTTCAAACAAACTATTTGTAATAAATAAAAATGACAAACTTAAAATAATTCAGTCTAAGTAAAATGCAATTATATCTCAACCCAATCTAAACTACGTTATAGATTCTCAATATCTACTTCACGAACTCAAAATATCAAATATTTGCTCTCAGTCGAATCGACGGCAATAATAAGCAGCAAACTTACTTAATTTATTCTTGTGGTGTTCAATAGGTTATTAATTAGAAGCGTCCCAATGCAGATAATATTATACAGCGTATAATAAATGTCTAAAATATGTGGGTAGAATAAGATTATACAAAGTAACGAACCTCGCCATATCGCAACATCCCAGAGAGGAATGACGCGACACGACCGTAGTTCGGAGTTGCGAACGCAAGTTCTAAGAAACTTTTCAAGGAAAATTTTTCCCCAATGCCGCCGAAAGCTAAATTGACACCTGCAATATATTTTCAATGTTTTAGTTTTAACTAGTTGGAATATATTTTTTTATTTATAGGAGTCAACAGTTACAAGAATTGCTTTCGCTTGTAGATTAAAACGTATTTCAAGTAAATGTTTTCATAATAATTTAAAATAAAATTTATTATATCGTTAAATTGTACTATTACGTATTTTATTGGTGGTAAAATTAGTTAGTTTATTTCAGTCCTATCCTGTGTGAACGTATACACATAAATGCGTTCGTTCCGTTATGGAACTGTTGTGAAACCATCCTGTGTTTACTTCGAAGCAGTGCTTAATTTTTGACATCTTTCCTTGCACTTTTTTCTTCGGAGTACAGTAAAAGAATTTGGTCATGGTTTCAGACAGCAATTTACATCCGTTAAACAATTAAAATGTTAGATTAAGCATGCTTTCCATTATCTACGACCAAGAGAAAATACATACAGGATGGCTCTTCGTTTTCTAACGTATTGCAGACAGAAAAAAGTTTTGTTATGAAAATTTCATAGTACAAAGGATATATTTGTTGTAAATATTATAAGGGACAAACCTGTTGCATCAGGTTTCAATCCATACCAATTATAGATGTGGCACATCTTTTGACGAAAGTGAATTTTTCTTTACTTTATTCTTTAATAAGATAAGGAGGTCAAGTTCGTTTATTTTTTTTTTTTTTTTTTTTCTTTATGGAACTATATATTTTTCTACAGATCGTGTGATAGTGCTTTGCAAAACGAACACATGAATCATCCACGTATATAAGTGATTTTAATTTTTGAGATACTGAGCTTAGAAGTTTACTGACTTTTGCGGAAAAATACTTCGTTGGAGTAGTCTAGCAGTCTTGTTCGTACCGGAAGATCAACAATTTTCCGTCATAGAGCAGAGAAACGAAAAAGTAACTCGATTTTAAATTTTCATAACATTTTATTTCATACTTTTTTCAACGTATCCCCAGTAGTTTGAAGAACACCTCCTAAAACAAAATGAAATAAAGTGGAATAAAATGTTATAATAATTCTGATACATCAAATTGATTACTTAACTTTAAATATTATCATACGGACTCTTCATCGTTTGATAAGTTGTGTAAATACAAAATTTACATAAGATTACATAAGTCAGCATTACGTTACATTTACTACAAATTTATAATTAATTAATGTGTATAGTAACTTTCATATTTTTCTTTTATATGTCCGTGTACCCTTTTTATTGTGTCAAAAATAACAATGAACCGAGTATGTAAGTATGTAAGAAGAATGCAACAAAAGATATAACTGCATGCGAAACTTTTTAATGATTACGTAATAAAAAATTATACCTATTGTTTGAATGTAAAACTTGATGAGCAATTGGAGAGTATATAGTACGATAAGTACAATTAGATAATTCGTTTAGTTACTAAATCTGAATGTAATCATTAGCTAGGCATTATCATACTTATCCTGTGCATATTAACAAGTCTCCCCACCGCATGCCGCGCGTATTGTTCCTACGTAGGGTAAGCTAAGTACGACATCAGCCACACGTCCCATGGAAGTACTTATTGTTAGGAATTCCATTTTAGGAATGGAGAACAAACCTAACCTGGCCCCCATACAGAATGTCCCAAACACTGTGAAGAACCAGGCAATGGAGGATTCCTGATATCGTTTGGAGCAAGTTTCTTTCTCTGTCTGCATAACCATGTATACCAATAAAATAAACATTTTAAGGATTTGAAGGACGATCGAGAGTTGGGATTTTTCATTTCTCATGCTGTTCCGTCCGAAGGAACAATACGTGAGGATTTCGTTGGCCAGTTTATGACAGACTCGCGATGAAAAGGCTACTTCTGAAAAAAGACGGTTTAGAATAATAATTAATAGAAATTTACTTTTTTGCCCAAAGCAATTAGAGTTTCATTTTCGTTTCATCCTCAACAGCCAAACAAGTGTCACAAACTCGGTATTTCCTGAAGGTTAATTAGAAGCGGTACTTCGGACGGTGCCCCGTCTAAAACGTGCGAACCTGATAGAAATTCCGCCGCGTTGCCAAAGCGTGGTGATCCTCACGTCTTTACCTGGCATTGGCCTACCCTCTCCACGAAAAAAGCGTGCTCAGGGCGCAAAGGAAGGGTAGTTATGGTATCGAAGAAGCACATTAGTTTTTGCTCACATCCGTTAATGTGCCAATCAATCAACGTGTTTCCTTGCCTTTCCGAGGTTTGCTTTCATCGATTCGGATGCTCGGAAGCGGCACGCATTCGATTCGTAATTCGTTAGGAAACAGTCGACATCTAACATTCGAGATTCGACTTCAACATTCGATCAAACATATTGGACTGTCGACATCTAACATTCGAGATTCGACTTCCATATTCGTAATTCGCCTGTCGTGATTAAACATTCGCTTAAACATTCGTTATCTGTAATTCAACGTCTACATTTAACATTCGAGATTCGACTTCAACATTCGTAATCCGTCATTCAGATCGCGCAAAGGGTGCAATCGTTCCGAGCACCTATAAACATTCTTGCTTACACCATTCCAAGTCCAACGTTCGGGACTTATTTTGCCATCTAAAGAATTATTGGATATTAATTTATCGGATAACAGTAGCGTTGTTATCGGGCACCGAGTTCGGGTTAATCAGGCCTTATAACCCCAACGAGGAAGCTAGATTTCCGCGCAATTGCGACGCGAAAAATTTGTCACATGCTTTTTTTCGTCGAAACACTTGAAACATGTTTTACTTTGACTTTTGGACAATTTAACGACCGTGCTACAACAATCGTGGCCTGTACTATACTTATAATTAGTATATCCTCATCTATCTTAATGATAGAGTTCAATTAAGACTACAACAATGAAACAGAATTATGATTATTGAATTATAATGTTACATATTATAATTGAACGCGAATTGAAAACAAACAGCGATATTAAATCATAGTTTAATTACAACACCTTTGATAAATAATTAAATAAGTTATAACAACTAAAATACATAAAAAACAGGTAATATTTTGTAAAATACTTTTTCCATTGAAAAATATTGACGTACATGGTAAATTATGTTGACAATGAATACTTAGGTCCACGAGCACCCAAAATTAATACGGGCCTGTCATGCAGCTACTACGCGTTCCCACCATCGCATCGCCTCTCGCCAAAAACTGCTCGTGCGAGTAACTTGTCCATGGTCCTAATGAACGAATTAGAGACTATTATCGCACTTCGAGTACTTCGTGTAAAGTAAATACAATGATTTATAAAAAGCAATGATTGCTTAGTATATACTAAATGCGTGATTGAAATTATTAAATAATAAATTATTAATACCACTTATTTTTGATATAATAAATTCCTATATTCATACATGTAATTAATATTCGTACATTTATAATTCATATGAATTAAAACCTGATGAAATAGGTTTAGCCCCTATAATATTTACAACAAATATTTATAAAACTTTAATATTATATATCACTCAAACATTGATGTAAATTAAAGATTCTATAATTTTTACAAAATTAGTTATCCTTTTTCTGTAGGTGGCGGTTCTGTTATGTTAATGTTATGAGGACTAGAAGAAAAAAAAAGTTGGGTGTCGGCCCTGAATAACTTAATTGGTTAAAGCGATTGCCCGGCAAACGAAAGATTCGGGTTTGCATACCGGTCTAGGCAATTCAATCGGTCGACTCTTTTTCTTCTACATTATAATGATTTATTTAATCCTTTGGTGAATAAATTCAGTTAACACGAAAATTTATAAAATTTATAGAATTTTCAATAAAATATTGCGTGTAAATGAAATGTAATTGCGAAAATAATTTGAATAGTATTTTACATTCAAAATACATAGATGCTATGAAAATTACACATGTTTTTGTATTAGTATTTTAATAAAAATATAAAAGTCTGTTTAATCTATAAGCTCTATTCTTGGCTGTTTCCTGCTATAATCATTTTGAATATTACTAATATTCAAAGTCTAGTTTACATTATTACTTGATTTATTTATAATGATTTTCGCATGATTTTATTACTCATACAGAATGTTACGCCTAAGTGAGATTAGATGATTGAAGTTATAAAAAAAAATGTTTTAACAAAAATTGTTCGACATAAAGTGGGACATTATTTGGTATAAATATTTTTTATATCAATAAAATAGTGGGGAACATTTCAAGATCAAGCTAACTTTTTTAAATGGAACCATGTATTTTTTAATTTATAGTATGATAGTATGATTTATTGAGAATTAAATGATCTTACTGCACGGTGTTATTCCGTGTAATAAAATGTTATAAATTAGATCCGAAGGCATCGGATTATCAGAGCTTGTTTATTATCAGTAAGTAGAATTCTACATGACTGCATCGATCAATGATACCGAATGACAAATAAAGATCGTACTTCTCATTTACCATTATGTCTCATAAAATGACAAGCGTCTTTGGTTTGTTAATGTTTAGTTTAATTAAGATTTACGATCATTGGCCGGATGTGAAACAATAACTGAAAAATATTAAAAGGTGTTGAAAGACAATTTTGAAAATGATTGCCAATGTATATTTTTGATGATGATGGGCACGTTGAAAGATAAAAAAAATTATCATTTAGGAAACAATTGCGTATTACCAAACATTTCAGATCATTTCGGATCTTTCTTACGGCAACTTGGAGTAGTCTTAATACAAGTTAAATTTGAAAAAATTGATTCATAGTATAAATTGTTCTTAATAAGGATAATTGCTTTTTTATAGTTTATTCGTCACTGAAAGCGAAAAATAGCTTGGATCAATACTGTACATCAGTTGATGTAGCACAATTTTTGCCTCTGTCATTTCGAAGAATCCCTTAGATTTGATTTTAATTCTGTCACAAACGCCATCATATTATGAAAAATAAAATATAGGAATCCATGTAAAAAAAAATTAATTTAATCTTGAAATCTTTCCCGCTACTTTACCAACATAAACAAATATTTACAGCAAATGATGTCCTTTTTTATATCAAATAGTTTTTGTAAAAATATTTTGTTGATAATTCAACCTTTTATGAGATATTTAATTACTAACTCACTTAAATATAACAACCTGTGTATGCAGTAGTATTGATTTCCTATGATAAAAAAATGTCTTATATATATATTTTTTTTTTCTCTCTATAATATACACAGCTTAATGTTATAATATTCAAATTGGTGTATCCATTAAAAATAAAGAAGTATATGAAATATATGTTTTGTTATGTTAACAGAATTCTGTCTTGTTTTGCTGTTCATTTAGTTTATCATTTAAAAATGGTTACATCGATGGTTCATTGCACTTTCATGAAAAACAATCTTTCGTAAGATATGTAATGCAATTGTAGGGGTAAAGATAAAAGTTTAACGAGCTAATAATAATTGAGAAAACTCTGGTTTGTGGAAAGTAACAAGGGATTGAGAAAATTGCTTTGAGAACTTGATTTACAATACGTATAATACATAGATATGTACATACGGAAAACTGTTGGATGATTAGTCCACTTTTAGCAATGATTTATAAAGAGGTCAACATGATAAACAGTGTTTCTAAGACTGTTTCGAAACTAGTTAGTCAGTTATTAAATTTTTAAACGTGCACTATTTAAATTTCAAAACGAAAGTAAAAATTTGCAAAATCGACATGCTTATTTACCTCGTGGATAAGAGCTGAGTACCTAAAGTCGTTATCTCCCCATTAAATGCTGAAAATATACATATACATATACATATGCGCTTAAAAGAGCCCAAAATAGTAGTAGTACTGCGATCGTTTTTTCAAGAACATGTTTTTATTAATTTTCGAAATAGTCTTTGTTTAGTTTTCGTACTTGTAAAGAAGTACGCTATTTTAAAGCGTTTATTTTTCGGTACCTGTCAGACTTAAAACATAAATGGTATTAGTAACTAAACTTTAAGTATTTTGAAAAATTGTTGTTTCACTAAAAATAATATGAAATCTAGAATATAAATAATCGTAAGTAAACCATATGAAAGTAATATTAAATTAATATTATTAGGCATTTATTTGTGTCTGTTTATTGTTATGATTAAAGTGAATCTTTGCCGACAAAAATATCTGATATTGCATTACAAGATTTTTCTTTATCAGTAATGCTTAGTAGGTAATGTCTAATCCCGAACGTGAAACCGTACTGATTTCTATCTAATGTTTAACGATACAATTGTGAATTGTCTTAATTTCTGACTATTTGTTACATTAACCTATATACTTGTACAAAATTTATTTTGTAATAAATTTATTTCTAACAGATAACTAACATAAGTGAACGTCCATTCATTTGTATTTTTCGTTATATGACGTAAGTACATAGTGTAATACATTCAGTTCTTATATAATAATATTTCAAAGTATCGTTGTTGTACTCTATAACAGTACGCGTGTGTTTCTCAATTAGATAAGGGAGAAAGGTGATAATGTACTGTGTACGCATGCAGAGCGTGCAAGTTGAAAAATAGGAGTGGGAGAAACCCTTTTCGGCGATGGACTATAAAACCACGATCAACCGATTGATGGATCGTAGTGTCTTTTTTGCAATTTACTTCGGAACTCTACCTTACCTAAGAAGTTGTGTGCATGTTTTAATATTGTTATCAACAACATGACGCATTCCCATGCAGCAAAAAGAGTTTCTATCATTTCCATCTCAGAGCGGATGCAGATACCAGCATCCAAACCTAAAGGTATTTATTCTCTTTATTATTTTACAATTTCTCATTTCATATATCATATCAATTCAATTAATTTTTGTTGCAATTTCAATTAATTTGCATCTATAATAAACAATTATTACAAAAGGAATGATGTTGAATCAGATATTATCGCTTAAAAAATAAACAGGATTACTTTTAGATAACTTTTAAATATATAAAACAATACATAGCTAATATAATTTATCATTTTCATTTATTTATAATGATACTTTTCAAGACATACGAACACGTTTTACACGTGTGGTGCCCGAGTTTCGCTTTATACTTATTAGTTCGATAATACCAGCTCAGAAGAGTGTGATAAAAAATGCGCACATTCAATAACGGAGTTGATAATTCCAGGAGATAATAGACGAAAAATCGATCTGATTCTGATTTAGTGACATTAATCAAAGATAAATTTTATTTATCATGACTTGTGCAAAGATTAGTGACGTTTGTCCTCATTTAAAATCGTGCTCCTCACGTGCTTGGACTCTCCCACTCGTGCAATCATTTTTTATATCTATCGAGATGTTTTCGTGTATTTATTTTATATTTCTTGCAAATGTAATTTTTTTTTTAAACATCATTTCACGCTTAATTAATTCATTAACTCTGAATGATCAACGTAATCAAAATTATAGAAATATTGTACAGTAGGTACACAGTATTTGACAGATCGAGTAATTTAGGAATGTTAACACTTTATTGCAAAACAATGGTTATAACGACAATGTTCTACTTTTTAATGTACACCGAATTTTGTTCTTACGCGTACTTTCTTTACACGATTTTGATTTAACACGTTCTAGAAACAAAATTCCACTCTCTTTTTATGCGGTGTATTTTGAGTTAATACGATATAAACGGTCGTTTCGATGAATAATACATTTTTCATACGTGAGCAATGTTTCTAAAATAAAAAGTGCAAGTAAATACATAAAAATAATATTTAAAATTCTAATATGAATTTTCGTCTGGTTTATTATATTATACTTGCTGATTTTTTATGTCTGGAATCAATCTTCTATTTCTATATAAATACGTGTTCTTTGGGAACGTATTTATCGTGTAAGAACAGAATTGAGTATATTCCCGTTATATTCTATATTCTGTTTGGAAATATTCATTATTCATCAAATCCTTTTGATAATATTAAATGTTCATTAATTTGTGAGGACGCTTCAGTATACAATGTAGTTTATGCAACCTGTGTAGCGTAAATACGTGACGAATCGCTTTGAATTCCAAGCATGACGCCAATAGCTCGTCAATGTCAGATTTCTCGCGATGTCCTAGAAATGTGGAATAAATGAACTGCTCGTCCGCATTCTCTACGTAGCTCGATCGTGGAACACAAGAAATATACAATTCAACTGCGATATAAAATCTTATTTTTGAAATTACAATCGTGCACATGACGGTAGATCGCATGAAAAGCACGCGCATACGAACACTCACGCATATTGTATATTACATATATATTAACATATTTCAAATATTTCGGTTTGTCTTAAAAGATTTCAAGATGTTTTCACGTTTGTTTTAACAATATTTTAACATTCGGAACTACGAGTTTCTGTATTTTGCAACATGCAAATAAAACAACTTCCCGTATTTTTACGACCTCAAATGCATTTATTGCGAAAATGGGTCACGAGAACTGAAATGTTATAATTAACCTTGTAAAATGTTAAAAATTATTTTACTGTGCACACTACGATTAAAAAATCAATTTTAAATGCAATCTTTTTGAAAAACATGTATCTCATAAACATTTGCCTCTAAATTAATATTATTATTTGGAACCAATTGCAACGTTCATTTAACTCTTTGAACTCGTATCCCATGCAGGAGATGAAATTATAAATTTGGTTGTAAAACTTATATGCCATCGTAAAGATGGAAACACTAATTTACTGTGGTATGTGAGCTTTGAGATCTTACTTAACAATAATTTGTTCAGTTTTATCAGTTGACACGCAACGGCATTAAAAACAAATCGAGCTTATAGGGTTAAGAATTGATTCTAAAGGTTAAAGCAATGAAAAAAGTACATATATACACATTATGCGTTTCTTTTTCTTATATCACTTATATCACGTTTTATATTATCTAAAACACGTAAAAGGATAAAGACCATTTAAAGTATACTATACATATATGTAACAACTATGAGCGCATAATGAGACAAAGTTTCTGTGGAATTGAATATTCTGACTTCCTCAAGATAATAAAACACGTGCCGATAAGCACGTAGAACCAATTCTGTTAAAATGTTCCACAATTTTTATTAACACCTTGTGTAACAGCTATGTGATAATTATGATCATAATTAGGTAGAATTAGGTAGCAAATGATCTTTCAAAGAAAAAATGTTAAAAAAGAAGTAATCTTGTGAATTAAATAAGTACATACTTATGTATTTAAACGACTTATAAACATAATATACACTGCTCGTCATAATTATAAGGCACCTTAAATTTTTTCAGAATCGATCTAGTTTAGTAAAATATTGATAAAAATGACGATTTTGAAAAAAAAATTCGTATGCATAACTTCGTTGTTTAAAATTATGGGATAAATGTGCTGTACTCAGTGCTGTCGATTTCGGTGATAGTGAAGTCAATTTCGAGTCTCTCACAAGCGCTGAACGCGCTGAACTCCACACAGTTAAGCTACTCCCTCCGCGGTAGTGCTCTCAAATCAATTTTGGCTCCTTTCTCAAATCCCACTAATAACCATCAAATCTGTTTGGACCGTCAAGGTTAAACTGCTTCTCATCGCTAAAGATGACCCAAACGCAGAAATAAGTAGGAATCGAAAAACGTGTATACAAAAATTTAAAAACTTACAAGATTCCAGGCATATTTCGGTGAATCAGTTTTACGATGAGGAGTCAAACGCGGTGCTGCCATTAATTTTACGTCTACGATATATGGTATCTATCCGTTTTATACTGTACGTCAAAAAATTTGGCCGATTAAAATTAGTCTTCCAACAATTCAACGCCAGTGTCCGCAAAAGTACGAGCATTCGAGAATGATTCGCACGAAACAAAGTTAAGGTAATGAATTGGCCGGCAGGTTTGCCCGTCTTAAATCTAAGGCAGAACATTTAAAGGATTTTTGTTCGCTGTATTTATGCAAATCAGTACCAATACTAAAACGCTAATGAACTTAAGACAGCGATAATGCATGTGATAATTTGGTAAACAGTACGCGGAATCGTATTTTTAATGTTATTCAGCATAATGGTAATTACAGTGATTACTAAACGTTGTGTTATTGTTTTATTATGAAATAAAACTATTATTCGTTCAAGTACCTTGTAATCACGACACAATCGAAAACCACATTGATCCCATTATTTTAAACGACGAAGTTATGCATACGAATTTTTTTTTCAAAATCGTCATTTTTATCAATATTTTAAGAAATTAGATCGATTCCACTCATCATAAATATGTAGAAGACGGTGAAACTGAAAAAATTTGGAGTGCCTTATGATTATAACGAGCAGTGTATACATAGTCATAACTATATATAATTTGGATAAGCGAAATACAAATTTCTTGCTTGACATACCATCTTATATTCCGCCTTTTATACAGAATATTCGGAGATATCTGGGAGAAATTTTAAGGGGTGATTGTATAAGCTAAAATAAGACAAAGATCGATAACAATGAAAATGCATTTGTGAGTTTAAAATTCACCGATACATAGCTGCTAGTTTATGCCGTATAAGTCGTTAAGAAGAAGACTGTGAAATTTAGCGGTGTAAACGATTCTTCGATACATTATAAATGTTAAATTTGCTTATATATTGAAATCTAAAAGGGCATATTAAAGCCAACCGTACAGGATTTTCGAATGGAAAGGATTAATCTCCCTTTAACGCACATAAATCTATTCATATAAATTATTCAGACTCTTACACAAAGCGATTATTCGCAAAAAAAGAACCACACAAGTACTTCGATTAAGAGGGAATTGTTGCATAGGTAGATAGCCAATTTTTCAGCAGATTTGGTAATTTCTTATCTAAACGACAAATGTGCTTAATTACCTTAATCACTTAATATACCTTCTCATGTTTTGGTCGTTTAAAATCTACAGATTTAGTTATAAGCCGTGGTGTGCAATGTCATGTGAACGTTCTTGCTGATTTGCTCCAAGATTGATGGCTTTTCAATTGACCAGGAAGTATTGATTCCAAAATGAAGTTAGTGTTTTTAAAATGTTGATTTTTCGAAAACCTAAAAAGTTACAAAAAATATAGATAAAAACGTATTTTTAACTTTAATCTTCATTGTACCTGCGGCTTGTGACGCTGTCACAAGTCGATTTTTATGAAGCAATTACTATTTAGATCGTTAATAATTTGTTCAAAATTGTTACTAAATACAATTAAGAAGTGTATTTAATTCAAATAACAAGAAACATTATAAAATAAAGTTTTATTGAAATAATCAGCTTTTAAAGTTTTTATAAAAAACTCGATATAAATTTATATCTTATGAAAATAAAAGGAAAAGTGATGCATTTTTATGATTTTTTTTATAAATCATAAAAAAAACTCTTGAAAGCTTAAATAATAAAATATGCGAAGTATATACCTATGAGAAATGATTTGTTTATGCAGAAAGAGGTGTTGCAATCTGAGTACAGTAACTGCATACCCTAAGCAGAAGTATTTTTGCATAATCTACAAATATACCCCGTTTTGGGATTCTTTGTGGACGAACAATATGAACAAGGACCTGGTAATTGTTTCGTCATTGAGTTATTCTGGAGTATATTCAGTTTACATATTTGTAGCAATTCTTCTTTAATAAATCTAAATAAATTCTCAGTCACAGCCGGTCTGGAGAAACGACCCTTCGTCAAATCATAAGACAACGGTCTCTAAAATTACCTTCGGCTTACTTATTGATCGGGTTTATTTTATGCGTAAATAATATATGGATTAATCCTAATCACGCTTATCAGATCGTAGAAAACGCTCATGAACCACATATTACATCCTCTGGTTCAGTGCTTTTTAAAGTCGACGATACCGCCCATTAACCCTTAGCGGACGCTGTGATTTTGAGTAAACCGTACCGTGGGGCCGAGCTATCGCGATAGTCACTTAAAATGACCAGCGCACGTTTCAGCAGAAACGTTTCTTTAAGCGATTTTAATTGATAGCGCTCGAAGATGTCAAATTATAGACATATATGTAGATAGTACATGCACAAAGTTGCCTTTGGCGAACGCATATATGCGTTTCTCGGCCATAGCAACGCGTTTGGTTGGGACACATATGAGTCTTTTGGCCTTATCAATTATTTTCGCCGAACGCATATTTGAGTTCCTCGGCCAAATTGATGGTTTCCGCAGAACACATATATGCGGCGGTAGTCCGCAAAGGGTTAACAGAGAAGTATTTAAATTATCCACGGGGACGTTTGACACGAGTTTATAAAGGTGAACTAAAAAAAAGGATCTCCGCTTTTCTTGGGACAAAGAATTTTCCATTTTGATTATTAGGAACTAAAAGAAGATCTTCATTTTTTTCTGGTGGCACTGCTACATACACGGAACAGGAAAGGTTACTACCAAAAATTACAACCAAGAGAGGTGGTAATCCAAAAAAAGTTTGAGAAACACTGTCCTAGTGGTTTAATTATAAGTTACATACATTTTATCTATGGTATCAACTCTTTCCTTTATGACGTTATATGTGATTATTACTTGCGGCTTATCAGTTTCTTCATTGAAGCTAGAATCATCACGTATACTAGAAACGAGAAGAACATCTCTATTTTTCTTTACCACGGATAAAATTGGAATACAATTTTCACAATGTCCGAATAAATTAAATTTTTTATCACGACTTTTGGTCTGCACAAACTCTTTAAGAATTGTGCCAATCATAGATTATATTTACGCATTAATTCGTTCGCCATTGAAATGCTAGTTATTATATTCGACGCAGCTTCGACCATTCTATGTCAAAATGCACGGATATTGCGGTCATGGTCACCGACTTTTTGCAAATTCACAGAATCTGTTGATAATCTCGAAAAAGTAAATTGTGTGAAATTGCAGCTTTCTATCTCAAACAGTTTTCCAGATATTCAATGTTAAAATTTTGGAAAATTGGACGAAATTAGCCAAGTCCTTATCACTTCCACTCCGATATTTTGGTTGTGGTTAAAAATAATGCTTTGTTTCTTGAGCTCGTGTTAAAGCTAAAGGAATGCTTTTTCTAACTATATGAAACAAAATTGTTTGTTGTTAATAAATATTAAAATAATTGAAACAAAGATTTCAAATGTAGATTTGACGCTATTCCTACCCTGGAATCGATTTGAAAAAAATACTATACGATTCGTTGAACCTTCCACTATAAAATGCGATTTTAAAAAAGATGGAGTGATTTCGGAAATACTGAAAAAAATAAGGTTTACCATAATGCACATCGATTAATGCCGTAGAAACCACGAATAGCCAGAGACGCGCGATCGTATCGCACACACTATATCAGTTTCTTACGACAAACATTTCGTTCGAACGCGATGAAAATCAGATTTCGATCGCTTAACGAAACATATGAAAACTAACGTGTATGTATTGGACTATCCACATTTTGATCTGTATTCAACTGTGTCGTGGAGATAATTCCGGACGAGAATTTCTTGGATAATTTTTTTTATTTAAAACTACTAACAAGACGTTGAGTGGTGTCTAGGACAGCGTTTTCGTATAGAGTGACGATTCCCGGTTTTGGGCCCGGTATTTATTTATATCCAAGTTGGAGAGGTGAATGCCCTGGTATGCGAATGGGCAAAGGAATTTGTTAAGAGAGGAGTCGGAAAAGCGTGGTATCTGGGAAAACCATCTTGGCGGCGGTTTGGAGACCTAGATAGCGTGGGAACCGGGAAAACTATCTTGGCGCCGGTCTGGGAACTTAGATAATGGAGATAATAGATCGGACGAACTTGGGGTGAAATATAAAGATCGAAGGTTAGGACATGGGAAACCAATTCGCATTACCAAGGGATAATTGGCGCTCGCCACGACAACTGGACCCATTCATGACTTACATCAAAACTGTATACAGGGATGTCTCAAAAGATCTGTAAGTCGCTTTAAGGGATGATTTTAAGCAATTTTTCTCTTTGCGAAAATGACCCATTCGGCTTTGTTAACAAGTTATTAACGAAAAACACTGACCAATCGCAGAGCGAGTAAGGCGGCTGGCCACCAACGAGAGCGTTGTCTCAGTGTAGCGTTTGATTTCAATGAGTAACTCAGAATGAATAAAAAAATTAAATTAAACTTACTTAATCAGCAAAAGATTAGCCTGCTGCTTGAAAATGTGGGTCATTGTGTCACTGTACCGATCTTGACCCTTGACGACCGTTAAGTACGTTGATGTCGCAGTACATCCCTTAAGGGAGTATTCTAGTAATCTGATTTCAAAAAACTTCATTTTAGAACGTATTGTTAAAATTTTGGAGCAATATTTGAAGTATTTTGACATTTATAGATCCGTAAAATGAATTCGTCGTAGTATGCTGCATAAACATTGACAACTGTGCGACTCAAATTTTACCATCAAAATATATCTAACAAAATGTATCAAAATCAAACATAACGCTTATTCCCACACTCATACAAGAGTCCCTTCGCACCAGGGCTTGGAGTATAGAAAATTTCAAACTTATTTTGCTCGGAATGACTATTTTTTAACTGACAAGACCGAAATAAAAAAAACTATCCAACCAATCGGTCTGAAATTTGGTGACGTTACTCTAGAGACCATTGGTTATTGCAGGAAATACAGTCCCTGGCCATCGAATTAGTAGAATCGAGTGTTTTTAGTGAAAAGGGAGTCAAAAGCCAAATAAGGGAATCAAAAGCGTCTCTAAACCAAATTCGACTTGCGATAGATGATCATTCGATAGCTTATCAAGAAAAAACAATTTGTGCCAAGTTTCAACTTTATGTCTTCACGGGAGAGGGGAGGGGGGGGGGTAAAAATTAAAAAATTATGTTTTTGCTCAATTTCTCCTATCTTAGAGCATTGGAAGTTCTAAAAAAAATCGGAGATATTTCTGTTAACGAGACACATGTGACGGAATTTTTTCATATTTTTTGATTGACAATCCAAGCTGTAAAAAATGAAAAACGCGCAAAATGCAGAAAAATGTAGATTTTGTATCAAAAGAATCGCGGATGTATGATGATATTTTTGAAGTAAGTATATATTATTGATGTGGGAATGGTAAGTCCAAGGTGAGAATGTTTAGTCCGGAGTGATAGAGGTGTGAATAAAGAGTGTTTGGGACAGTGTGATCGAAGTGCGAGAGACGAATGTTTGGGCCGAGCGATAGAGGTGCGAGAGACGAGTGCTTGGGCCGAGCGATAGACGTGTGAGAAAAGAGTATTTGGACCGAGTGACAGGGAATATCGTGTGACCGAAGAGTTTCTGGGAATACCTGAGCAGAGTGAAAGAGATTGAGAATAGAAGAAGAGAGAATGAGGGAATAAATGAATGGAGAAAATGCGTAGAGGGGTTAGTCGGAGGACAGTCAGAGAATAGTCAGAGTTGAGTAAAGGAGAGTCTAGAGAAGAGAGTTAGAGAGTGATCATTGTAAGAACGAGCATATTAATTAGTTAATAAATAGTTATTGTTCTTAAGACAGTGTCCATTAATGAGTATTTATAGAGACACCCGTCTGCAACCTAAAATCCCTACATTGATACTATTACTCTCCATTTATTTCACATTTTTTGATCAGATGCACCATAATTAAAAAAATTAAAAACCGTTTTTTGCAGTTTTTTGCGTGTCAGCATAATTTATACGACGAATTTTCGTACATTAATCAAAGAAATATTTTGTACGTTTTTGCGTACATCAAATCAACATAGGAATTAAAGAAATTGAATAAACCAAAAAAATTGATATTACGTTACGTATTATACTTGAAAGTAGGTCATGTTTTTAATAGATTCGATAGTCCTGTATCCACCACCAACATTAAACCCACCTGGGGTTATAAATCTCGCGTAAGACATCGCTAACAATCAGAACTAGCGCACTTGTACAAAGCACTTGTCTATACTTGTATACATTTTGATTTCTTTTATTATTGTTGTTAAGCTTGATTTCTTGATACTTGCACAGTTAGTGCCGCCTCACGTACTTGGTTCTGGTTTACGATTAAGAGACTCCCGAGGTTATTTGTGCGTCGCATATTTATACAAAAATTGGTAGCCAAGCGAAAATTGGCCAGCCAATTACGAACAAACCGTACTCGGTGCTCTCGTACCCCCAATTTACTTGACGCCTCGATGTGGAAGGGTTTTTGGGGTTTTCCAAGATAGTATAATAGTAGAGTAGGGACGTGGCGAGCCACCGTTGAGGAGCCCACTGACCGCACTAGACTTTTATTCACAAAATAAAGAATTCAGGAATATTGCTCAATATTTCAACCGAATTACCAGAATGCTTCCTTAACGTTTGGTAGTGTCGCATACCTGCGATTCAGCTCTTCGTTACGCCGTAAACCATTCCATTCGTCACAAATCAAGATCGGTAAAGTAACACAGTGACCCACATTTTTAAGCAGCAAGCTAATCTTTTACCGATTAGGTAAGTTTAATTAAATTTTTTTATTCATTTTGAGTTACTCATGGAAATCAAGCGCTGCACTGAGACAACGCTCTCGCTGGTGGCCGGTCGCCTTTCTCCTTCTGTGATTGGTCAGTGTTTTTCGTTTATAACTCGTTAACAAAGCCGAATGTGTCATTTTCACAAAGGAAAAAGATGCTCGAAATCATCTTAACGATCACCCATTTAAGGGACTTTTACTATGTTGGGTGTATAGGGTGTCCCAAAAGGTCTGTAAATCCCTTCAAGGGGTGATTTCTGAGATAATTCTAACCAATTTTTTCCTTTGCGAAAATATCAGATTCTGCTTTGTTAGCGAGTTATTAACGAAAAACACCGACCAATCACAGAGCGATAAAAACGGCTGACTACCAGCGAGAGCGTTGTCTCTGCGCCGCATTTGACTTCAACGAATAATTCAGAATGAATCGAAAAATTAAATTAAATTTACCTAATCAGCAAAAACATTGCCTGCTGTTTGAAAATGTGTATCATTGTTTCACTGTTCCGATCTTCACCCTTGACAACCGTTAGGTACGTTGATCTCGCCATAAATCCCTTAACATTCGGTAGTGTCGTATATCTACGATCCAATTGTCCGCTATGTTGTAAATTACTTCGTTCGTCAACTGTTAAAATCAGTACAGTGACACAGTGACCCACATTTTCAAGCAGTAGGCGAATTTTTTTCTCATTGAGTAAGTTTAATTTAATTTTTCAATTTATTCTGAGTTACTCGCACAAGCCCGGCGCGAAGATAACGCTCTCACCGGTGGCCGTTCCCCTTTCTCCCTCTGTGATTGGTCAATGTTTTACGTTAATAACTCGTTAACAAAGCCGAATTTGATATTTTTGCAAAGGAAAAAGTTGCATAGAATCATCTCAGGAATCACTCCTTAAAGGGACTTACAGACCTTTTGCGACACCCTGTATATCCATACAATTACATGTTTATTGGTCATGAATTGTAGGTATACCATTACAACAAACATTTTGTTTATTTATAGTGCTTATGTTTTTTACAATTGACATTATTATTACTGTTATTATTTTTTATGATTGCTGTAATTATACAAATAAACATATACTTAATTCTAGTTATTAATAAATATTTAATTTATAATTTTCAGCATGGTTTGGATGCAGGCACATGCAGGCTCTTTTAATGGCTGTGGGCTTCTTTTGTTGCTATGCCATTAGAGTGACCACATCAGTGACGTTAGAAGCAATGACCGACTCTTCCACTGCAAACCCTAATTTCACAGTATGATTATTTTCTTATCTTTGAATTTATTTATTATTCCTTGATTTAGTAAATATTCTAGAAAGTTCGTACGCCTTATCGGGTACTTGAATCAAAATGTTTTGTGACATTTTATTGCGTCTACTCCTCACACGGCATGAAAAACTTGAAATGCATTAATTAATAGAGAAAATTTATTTGCAACATATTTGTCATGCAAAAGCTAATTTCGAAAATTCTATAAACTATTCAGATGCCGTTATTGCTTCCCAAGTGATTCATGAATTCAGTTTGGGAAGAAAGCGATTGAAACGTCCAGAACAGTTTGTATAATACTCGCAAATGATTCTGTATGCAAATTACAGCAAAAAAGAGGTTCAGAAATCGTTAAACAGAAAATGAAGTATTGAAAACGAATCGTGAAAGTGACATTCCAGTATTATCCATAACACTGATTTGTAAAACGTTATTAATGCAAATGTAGAAGTACAGATGTCTGTAAGTCTCTTTAAGGGATGATTTCTAAGATAATTCTAAGCAACTTTTTCGTTTGCGAAAATGTCAAATTCGGCTTTGTTAACGAGTTATTAACAAAAAACATTGACCAATCGCAGAGCAAGAAAGGCGGGCGGTCACCACCGAGAGCGTTATCTCCGTACCGTGCTTGTGGGCATAACTCAGAATAAATTAAAAAATTAAGTTAAACTTAGCCAATCAGCCAAAAATTTGCCTATTGCTTGAAAATATGGGTCACTGAACTGATCTTGACCGTTGACGAACAAACTGATTTTCGGCGTACAAAACAGCTGTATCGCAGGTATACGACACCACCGAACGTTAAGGGATGTACGGTGAGGCCAACGGACCTAACGGTCGTCAATGGTCTAGATCGGTGCAATAACACAATGACCCACATTTTCAAACAGCAGGCGAATTTGTTGCTGATTGGATAACTTTAACTTTTCGATTCATTCTGAGTTACTCGTTGAAATCAAGTGCAGCGCGGAGACAACGCTTTCGCCGGTTGCCGGCCATCTTTCTCGCGCCGATTGGTCGGTGTTTTTCGTTAATAACTTGTTAAGAAAGCCGAATGTGTCATTTTCGCAAAGGAAAAAGTTGCTTAGAATTATCTCAGAAATGACCCCTTGAAGGGATTTAGAGTCCTTTTGGGACACTCTGTATAGAAAAATCAACTGTTCGAATGTGGCATTGTGGAATCATAGAATGGTAGACACGTGGCAAAAACCCATCAATTATTAGTATTATAATTTATATAATATAATAACTACAATATATATAATATTTGTTCTTTTTCTTAAAACTGTGTAGCTCAGTCGGTACCCATTTATACAAGATGGCAAATGAAGTTTATATTGACTTAAAAAGTAAATGATGCGACACAGAAACTAGAAAACTATCACTCGCGTTTATCAATGTAACACTACATATACAGCGTGTCATATTTCATATTTTATTAAATAATAAAGTAAAAGAAAATTCATCTTCATCAACAGATTGTACCATACAATTTCTGGAGAAAAAATTTTTTCTGTCTGCAATACGTTACGAAACAAATGTCTGTTCAGAATTACCGCGAACATCTTGTATACATATAACTGAAAAAATATTTGAAAACGAAATTCATATAAAATCCCGACTCAAGCAGTGCTTTCCATAAAAAGGACATAAGTTAAAGAAAGATAAAATATTTATATGTATGTGCCTTTAAGCTTATGTCGTAGAATTCTAACAAAAGAATTGTGGAATCTAATAATCACTATGTAAACGAAAACAAATTAGTGAAATAANAACGCACTCCTCACGTACGCTTCCTTTGTTCCCTCATGTATGTGCCTTTAAGCTTATGTCGTAGAATTCTAACAAAAGAATTGTGGAATCTAATAATCACTATGTAAACGAAAACAAATTAGTGAAATAATAGCAAAACATTATATTACTGTTTAGAATGTTACTTTTAAATTATGAAAACCGTACGAACTTTCTAGAATATCTAATATAATCTTTTTTAAAACATTTATTCATGATAAATATATTAAATTATTGGCAAGTAATAATTATAGATACAAAGAATAATTGACATAAACTACGTTACATGTAGTGAATCGATAAATAATCTGTTTAAATATTAAGGAATGATGATGCTCCATAAAATATTTTATTTACACTTTTTATAAAAATNTATTTATTCATGATAAACATATAAAATTATTGCCAAGTAATAATTATAGATACAAAAAATAATTGACATAAACTACGTTACATGTAGTGAATCGATAAATAATCTGTTTAAATATTAAAGAATGATGATGCTCCATAAAATATTTTATTTACACTTTTTATAAAAATTTGTTACATAGAAATTTGCCTAAATCTAATATAATAATGTAATAATTCTATCATGATATGCAGGTATCAGCTAACGTATACATAGTTATGAAATTGTATTTGTATCCATATTACTTATCATATTATTTAAATACTTATTAGAATAAAAGTGGAAAAGAATCTGAAGTTACGACAATCGGATTTAACTTTTTCGTTTGCATATCAAGTGATTGTATATGTATAAAGTTTACAAACATTTACACGAAGTTTGCAATCATTTAATCCTTACACACACTGTTTTAACACTAGAACAACCAGAGTTAAGTGTATTACCTCGTGTTGAATTGGACATTGTCCCCCGGATTTGACTATAAACCGTTTTGGCCGTGACATTGCCGATATGTTTATGGCAATCGGGAAAAAGGGACAAACAAACGGCAAGTGTAGTAGGTCTGCGAGCCACCTTTTTTTGGAAGAGGCTTTAGACGGATACGGCATCGAACGGTCGAATGTACACGTGTATAGATACATACAGTATCGTAATATACAGTTTCGTAATTTACATGTGCTAATATTTCTTATTAGTTTACTCTTAGTAAATTATTAGTGTTGTTGAATCATTCTACACACTTCTTCTAAATAGAACAACTTAATTTTACCACATTCGTCGATTTATAAAACATTTGAAAGAAATATTTTATTCATTATTATCATTAATTTCTGTAATATTGAAATAATTAATTAACAGAAAAGTTTTAACTGTACTTTCTAATATTTCACATTTATTTTTTCCTTATTAAAATAAAACTACTTACAATTAGAACATTTTTTGCAAATAGACTTCGCATGCACATTTTCTACAAGCATATCTTTTACATTGAATGTAAATAGTATTCGTTCTATTTTGATTACAATAACCGATTTCACCGGATGTTCGTTTATTGGAAGTTTAGTTGAAAATTATTAAGTGTGATAACCAATCTTTTATCAACAGTTTTCAATTTCTATGATTTGACAGAGACTAGGGTTCTTTGATCTCTACATAGGTGCATACAGTGTGTCCGCGATAAAATGATACTAGCCCATAATTTCTTAAGTACTGAAAATACAAAAACTTGTTTATACGAACTTTATATGGTTATATAATTCGGCGAATTATATACATTCTCACACTATTATTTTCAGAGTTATGAAGGTTGAGTTAATTTTTTCAAATGGAACTGTATATTTCTCTTTAGATCATTAGATACCATTTCTCAAAACGAATTCATCGATCTTCGATGTATACTACCGACTTCAATTGATTTTGCAATTACAAATTTACTAATTTTTAGCGGAAGAAAATTCACTCGAATAGGAAATATCGATAGTAATTTTTCGTGTCCGAAGTGCCACATGTTTGACACTGCCTCTTGAAACAAATACGAAAAGTCTGCACCCGAAACGGCAGGCCCAAATGTTCGGAATCTTTTGAGTAATAAGTGTTGAACACCTGTTATCAAACACATTATACCGTACAACGTGATCAAAATTATACTATCAGATAAACTAGATTGATACATTATATTTTTATAATTGTAAGACTATTACGGTATATTTGCAAGAGAGCTCACAGGAGTGTGTACAACATAAAAAACTTGTAGAACTATACATAACTTTATATGTACGATGAACAATTATGTATCGGTCAACCAGTAGAACGTTTCCCTACTAGTAATAAACACTGGACGGTGTTTTTGAATATATTAATTAAAATGTATATCATTTACAATGGTAAAGTAAGTTAATTTTATATTGGCATGGACAAAAATTTATAATTTTACAATAAAACACATTTTATAATGAAAAATACAATGCATAATGTGTTTTAATTCACTATTTTGTTCAAAATCGATTGTTTTTTATCACCGTGATACGTTATTTTGGCATGGAAGATCATTTACATTTTTCAGTTTAAATTCCTGAATGTTCTTTTTTATAGTTTTCCATAAATTTTTGATTGGCTTTAAGTCAAATGACTGTGATGGTCAAGATAGTAATATAAAATTTTCGTTTAAAAAAATTTTACACGACTTTCGAGGTATATTTTGAATCGTTGTCTATTTAGAGAATGAAAAATAGATCGGGACAATNGCATTTTGAATCGTTGTCTATTTAGAGAATGAAAAATAGATCGGGACAATCACCCGCATAAGGCAACATTGTTTCCTATATGTTATATCTTTATGTTGAAAGGAGTCCATAATTTCATTAACTGGAAAGCGTATCCCTATTATGATACTTCTGCTACCGTCTTTTGTTATTGGTGCACGGTAATTGAGCCCAAAAAAAATTTGTTCTATCTTTGCATGCACGCTTTTATAATACTCACAATCAGATGCACACGCATGGCTCTGTATTCGGTGGAAAATCTGCGGTGGTATGTAGTTGCTGATCACACAAGAGCGGTATTGGCCATTCATGTCACTGTTCTGCCCAGATTAACCCTACGCACAAGCTCGCAGCATTCGCAGAAACGGCGGTGGCCGTAACATCGGCATGACAAGGCCACGGGTCGATTTCTAAAGATGCAGAATCGGCGGATTCCGATGTTTGAAGGCATCGCTTGTCGTTTAGAGACTTATGCGCTTCAATGAAAATAATTTAGTTCTTTTGATTTTTCGAACTCAACAGCAGTTTGGTTACAAAGCATTTCTGCTTTCAGTTTAAAAACTTGTAGTCATCCTTGTTTAATGTTTTCTAATCGTTAAAGATTTTCACAAAATACTTTTTTTATTCTTCTTTAGATATTGTATAAAAAGATAATTACATTGCTTTGTATTTATTTAAAGTACTGAAATAAAAAAAACAAATTTATTTAAACTACAAAGGCATTCGTTCGGTTTCAATTCTTTATAATACTATTATGACTTCTTCAGTCACTATTTATAGTTTTGAGTGTATAGAAAATCTAGTTTATACTTACTTGAGTGGCACAGAAGAAAACTTTTGGAATTAACAAATATCCTTGATAATATATTTACAGTCTGAGTAGATAGACATTTGATATTCCATACAAAGGCTATTTGCACACAAAGCATATGATGTGTGCCCTTTTCTATCCTTCTTCCTAGGGCAAAATGCAAATTATCCAATTGATTTTTTTTTTATGTATTTTGTGCAAGTATTGGTGTCCGATATGTTTCTTTTGGTACAATTCTGATTTGCATATGGTCTTTTAGGGGATCTTTCATCAGAGAAAATGATAAATTTTTTATGTAGTTATGTCGTTTGGTTGTTTAGCTTATAAATTGTAAATAATTTTGTTAAAAGAGTGGATATTGAGTGTTATGAAACAAAAATTATGTTGAAAGTACAGGTTTATTTTTGTTTCTCAAAGTTCTTTCAGACTACCAGCCTTATTTTTTCTGAGAGTTCCAATAAGTGTTTAATTTTTCTCATATAATTTATAAGTCAATTCACAAGATATAAACCAGTTATCTGTCGTAATATTTTGCTTAGTATTTTCAATGGGTTGTGTTAACTCAAGAACGTAAGTACTATGTTGAGATACTTATATTTGAAATCCATTCCACTTTTCGAAGGTATGGAATGCCATTACACATGTAAAATATTTTTGAGTTGCACATTGTTAAAATTTTAATTCCGTATTTTTGTAGTCTGCTTACATTTTTTATACATTTTATTACTATGTACATTTTAAAANAATTTACTCTTAGTAAATTATTAGTTTTGTTGAATCATTCTACACACTTCTCCTAAATAGAACAACTTAATTTTACCGCATTCGTCGATTTATAAAACATTTGAAAGAAATATTTTATTCATTATTATCATTAATTTCTGTAATATTGAAATAATTAATTAACAGAAAAGTTTTAACTGTACTTTCTAATATTTCACATTTATTTTTTCCTTATTAAAATAAAACTACTTACAATTAGAACATTTTTTGCAAATAGACTTCGCATGCACATTTTCTACAAGCATATCTTTTACATTGAATGTAAATAGTATTCGTTCTATTTTGCTTACAATAACCGATTNTGTTCCAAAAGATTTAGAATTTGAATCCATTGTAATTACACGCGTGATATAAGAAGGGTTTATGTTGTGTGCTGTGAAATATTGATAACAACAGATTAAGAGTGTAGGGAGTCTCAAAATGATGTAAGTTGCTCTAAAAAATGTTTCTTGAGGTAATTTCAGGCATGCTCTTCCTTACCGAAAATGTTGTTCGTTAACGACATATTATACAGATAACCCTCGTATAACACGGCAGACATGTTCCTAGAAAATACCGTGTTATATGAGACCTAGAGCAAGTACAAAAAGGTGGGAGGAGGANTACCACGAACAAACTTCGTAACATTAGACATAATTAAAATAAGAAAGAAGTTCATTATCGCTTCATTTCCAAAATATACCAATTATTTGATACGCAAATAATAAGAGGGCGAAAACGAAAATAGACAGCAAGAGGAAAATCACATAAATATCCTACGCAATTTATGCTTCAAGCTCCAATAACCGTTTTACAATAGGGCCTAAGAACAAAAGACGGACCCGCGGTCCTTGACAACACTGGCCGAAGTTTAGAAAACTACCCGAGGACGCTCACTGTTTAAATATTGACTTTAGTAGTCGGTTACCGAGCGTTTTTCTTGTTTGAGAATTGCATATGTACTCTAGCGAGATTGTTAGTTCCTATTTAGCAGATTAAAGATCTATTCTTTACATAATGTTATTCTTATGTGCCAAAAAGTACTAAGATGTTTTACTTTTAATGCAGTTTGAATTTTTGTAATTAGAAGACACAAGAGTGATTAAATACAATGATACAGATATGAATAACAATAATAATAACCGTTTGTCGAATTTATTCTCTATAACTCTTATTAATACTCCCAAATCTCATAACAACTCTCAAAGGTTTCTTTTTTTATTCCAATTAACAACTGTCTTCCACACCATTTTCTCTTTTCTTATTTTACTATCCTTCTCCCTATCACAAACATACTTCTTTTATAATACTTACAGTTAGCTGCGACCATATCAGCAATATGAAAGCAACTAAGAGCTCAATATAATGAATATAAGACAAAAGTAAGAATAATAAAAAAAGAATAGGAAGTACAATATCGACAATGTTTACAAACACATCAAATAGTATAGCAATGTTTTCCAAAACAGTTGAAAGCAAAAACAGTCTACAGTGAAGACAATTAAACTGTAAATTTTATCAAGTATACGTATACTTGAATAAGGATATACTTGAATATACGTAAAAGGATTTTATTTTATATTTTTGACTTGTTCGTGTAGAATTACTCCCTGCCTGCTTGTACTGTCATTAGTATACGTTAATAATGTTAAAACAATAGAAGATAAAAGAAAAATTTCATTAGAAAATGTTTGATAGTTTTGAGTGATGCATTATGTGGTGCACACAAAGGGTCTGTGTCAGAAATAGCAGGTCCAAAAGTTAGTAGTTTTCCGTCACTGAGGAGAAAAATAGGGAAAATAACTAAATCTGAAGTTTTTGTAACATTCTATCCCACACCTCCTTCAACATGTCTATCGTTTAAGGAACATCTCCCGAAATAAAATAGAATAAAATATCATAAAAATTTCAAATTGAGTTACTTTTCCATTTCTCTCCTAGGCAATGGAAAATTATTGTCAAAGTCAAATTCTTCGTATCATCATATACTCCAAGTACTGACTTATTGGTTATAATCTTGTTTAGTCTCTGAAATGCATTGTCATCGGCTAATGTAAATACTGCATCCACTTCTAATAATTCTCTTAAGGAAACTGTAAGCTCACTGTGATTAGTAATAAATTTTAACACACAATTCAACATGCCTAATATTCGTTGCAACGATTTTTTCTCAGCAGGACTCTTCAGTCCTTCTATCGTTTTTATTTTATTCTGAGCTATCGATATTTCATTTGGACCACACGTATGACCAAGAAAGTCAGTGGAATTAACATTAAAAATGCATTTATTTAAATTAAACTGAATTCCTTTGGTACTAGCAGCTTCCAAAACTTGTATAAATGTCTGTTTAACTTTCCCTCTGATTATGCTCACATTGATAAGTCATTTTGACATACAAATACATTCTTTATCTTTTGAAATGTTTCAATAATAATTCTGTGATACATTTCAGGTGTACAATTTAATCCAAATGGTAACCTTAGAAATGAATATCTACCCCAATTTGTTTAAAAGGTACATAATTTGGAACTTTCCTCATCTAATCGCACCATCCAGAATCCTGACTGATTGTGAGCATCTAGATTACAGAATACTTTTCCCTTTTTCATTTTGTGCGCTAGTTCTTCAAACTTGGGAAATGTATAATGTTCTTGCTTGATAGCTTTATTCAGTGATTTGGGAACTAGATATATTCTTAATAATTTATCTCTTTTAATTACTACAACCATACCCAATCTGTAGGTTCAGTTATTTTNTAATTATTGGATTGACTTTTGTATTTTATCTTTTTTTTTAGAATGGAATTATTACAGCACTACCTTATTTCACGGCATGGATTCTTAGTTTTCCGATCAGCTACGTTTCGGATCTTCTAATCAGACGAAACATTTTGACCGTTCAAGCATCGAGAANTAAATTAAACTGAATTCCTTTGGTACTAGCAGCTTCCAAAACTTGTATAAATGTCTGTTTAACTTTCCCTCTGATTATGCTCACATTGATAAGTCATTTTGACAT
This sequence comes from Ctenoplectra terminalis, assembly GCA_019453375.1. Taxonomy (NCBI): domain Eukaryota; kingdom Metazoa; phylum Arthropoda; class Insecta; order Hymenoptera; family Apidae; genus Ctenoplectra; species Ctenoplectra terminalis. The sequence goes on from SMSQ01006979.1 coordinate 38,413, forward strand.
ACAAATACATTCTTTATCTTTTGAAATGTTTCAATAATAATTCTGTGATACATTTCAGGTGTACAATTTAATCCAAATGGTAACCTTAGAAATGAATATCTACCCCAATTTGTTTAAAAGGTACATAATTTGGAACTTTCCTCATCTAATCGCACCATCCAGAATCCTGACTGATTGTGAGCATCTAGATTACAGAATACTTTTCCCTTTTTCATTTTGTGCGCTAGTTCTTCAAACTTGGGAAATGTATAATGTTCTTGCTTGATAGCTTTATTCAGTGATTTGGGAACTAGATATATTCTTAATAATTTATCTCTTTTAATTACTACAACCATACCCAATCTGTAGGTTCAGTTATTTTCTTAATAATATCATCAATTTCCATTTAATTAATTTCTACAGATTGCAATGCATAAGATATTTGACAAGCTGGAGAAACTACCTGTTTAACACTCGAATCTAGTTATATTTTAACACACTGTGGTACTAAACTTGCTAAACTTACAGTTCTGTCAAATAGGTTATATCTTTTTGCTACAAAATTGTAAAATATGGATTTATTTATTTTTTTTTATGATGTAATTATTCTCTTACAGATGTAACAACTCTTTGAATTAATTTTAATTGTTTTGATGCTCTTAATCCTAAAATATTTTCATTTTTTATCTCATTACAGTATCTATAATCTGTAAAGTTCTTGCACCACTTGCAGCCCCACACCATTTCGCTGCCACCGCCGTGTTTTACCGTAAATCTGATGTTATTCTTATTTAAAGCTTTTCCAGTTATTCTCCAAACTAGTTTACGATCATCGTATCGACACACACTAAATTTGCTTTCGTTCAAGAATATTTTTTTTTTTTTTCAGAATTTTAATGGTTTATTAATATATTTCTTTGCAAAATTTAAACGTTTCTCTCGAATAATCTTACTAACAAATGGATTTCTTTTTGGATTTATACTTTTACCTGCAGAGATTTTCAACTCGGATGCAATAACAACAGTATAATCCTTTAACTTTTATTTTTCTTAAAATAAATCGTTCATCTCTTTCGTTAAGTTTCGGTGGTCTACCAAAACGATATTTATTTGTCAGTGTCTGCGTTGTTTTATACTTTTTAACAATACACTGTACAGTAGCATAACTTTTTGTAATAATTTCATGTAATTATATACTATAGAGGAGTCAACTCCGATGACCTTCGCTTTAAGATATGTTGTTAAGGACATGATTCTGAGTTACTTTTCTTAATATCTTAATCGACGGTCTCTTACAGTTTTCGAGATATTTGCAAAAAATGATTACTACTAAACATTGAATTTTGCTTGTACGTGCACGCCTGTGGCAGCGCATGCGTCAACATGATGCGACTGCTTATCTACTATTTCTATAAACACATCTCGACGACCGCCAAGAAATCTCTATAACGGGTGAATTTTTAAAATATTTTGAACGTACGAATCTTAACCATCTCTTCGTCAAACCTTATTCCTTATCGTTTTATCAAATGTTCGAAGCTTCCTATAGATTTTTTCCCATTTTAACAAGGATTTCCTCTGATATATAAGTACTTTCTTCCCTAGTATTTTTCGTAATATCTGTAAACTTTTCTTATTTATTTATAAGTACATCTCTATACTTTATAAAATACAGTTATTCACAAAATTTAGCATACACTTATGTTGGTAATGAAAATCGGCGTGAAAATAAATGAAAATATAGATATTATAGTACAATAACGCAATATATATTTATTCGAATAGTTTAAATAGTAATTCGCAAGAAAAGTTTTTGAATAACATAAATTATTTAGCTGTGTCTAACTGAAAATATAAAAATATCGCTATTTCTGTAGCACAAACTTGAGCGTACACATGAATATTTATGACATTATATTATATGTATAGGATTTTATATAACATATTAGTATTTTATTGCGAAACCTTTATTGTAAATTATTACCTGCAAACGTCGCAGCACGGATAGAATTAATTTTTCGCGAAAGATGGCGAAATATTTTCCCATTCTTCGTGTAGCTTTGCCTCAAAGTTCTTTTTGTTTGTTAAATTGTGTTGTAACATTTTCGATTTTATATGAAATTACATTATTGTATTAAAGTATCTATGTTTTCATTTATTTTCCCGCCGATTTTCATTACCAACATAAATGTACGCTCAATTTTGTGAATAACTGTACATATCAATCGAAAGCTATGATCATTTTCTACATTTTAAAGTAAAGAAACCTTAATTTAATTTAACCTTATATTATTAAATAAACCTTAATTTGTAATATAATTTCATGTCGAACTTGAATACCTTACAGTGTATGAATACTTTCTTCGGTCACTATACATGTATCGCTCTGTCTCCACATATCCCCATCGCTCTAAACATATTTACGTATAACTTATTTTTATTTAGTATGAATTACTAGTTAGATATATAAATATATATTTATATTTTATATTTACTTATATACTAATTTTAATATAATGACACAATCAAAAAGATAAATTATGTCATTATAGAACGTGTTACAATTATAATTGCAGTCAAAATAATAATAATAAACGATTAATATTCAAGAACATGAATAAAACTGAAAACATCGTACATAAAAAAGTTTAATTTTCATTGTTTAACGCATTGACCGCCACGCTTAAATCACATGCTTTGCTCTGGACGTCAATGGCTCAGGACGCCACACCAGTAGATAGATTTGATAAAAATTAATCTCTCATTTTTAAATACTTCTAATAAAAATTTTTAATCGTTGAATAGTGCAAATTTTATTTCTAAGTATTCTTTAATTAGCAATGATCGAAATTCATTAGCCGTCAATGTTGATTCAACGTTTTCAATCATAAACATTTGACGCACTCAGGTCATCGATAACCACCGTGGCGCTACGAGAGAAACAATCTATGGTCACATATGACCACCGTACCGGTCAACGTGTTAATAATTATAAATTTAGATCGAGTTTGCTATGATTGTGTCTAGATATCTATTAAAAATAGTTTTAATATTTTAAAATATATATGAATAAAATTACATTTTGCTAGCGCAGTAAGATTCCACGTTCGTGGTTTCAAATATGTACGAAATATACTTATCCCATTATCTCGCGAATAGATGGAGATTTTACTGCTATGTATTATGATCGCTAAGAACCTAAAAGTAAGATGTCTTGGAGAGAATTGGGTGGAGTGACCGGATGACTCTCTTTTTCCGTGTACCGTTTCAGCTTGTACTTAGGTAGTGTGTCATGTCATTTCTGTATAGTACAATTGAATATTCTAATAAATTTTGTATTGTTATAAATTTACTTTTGTTTTTATTGTCGGATCGTCAAATGTATCGATAAACACAAAATCCGGGTGTGATAGAGACGTATAACACCGAACTTATAAAAATAATATATTTCGAACTCTCCAGTTCGAACCTCGGATACAACTTTAATCCGTCGTGTTTTGATATAACGCAAGAATTGGTCTGCTGTCGACGTCCCGATAGAAGAGAAAAAGCTATTTTTTATGAGCGCGCAGGGTCTTATATGTAACAGCTGTATGATACGGAGAGGGTAGCGGTGGCCCTTGGTTTTGGTCCGAGTCAAAAAGACTTTGGTTTTCTGTTCGGCTTTGGAATAAGTAATTTGTTTTTGCGGAGTGATCGCAATTATCTGTTTTGGCATGAATCGGCGTGTGTACATAGGTTGGTCATCCAACATATTAAGTAAAAATATAATACTTATTAGATTTACTTTTATCAAGATATTTTATTGTAAAATTATTATTCAAAATTCGGTTTGTTTTTTCATTGAAGGAATTGGAATGGGACAATTCGATTAAGACTTTAATTAAAAGTTCTTTCTTTTGGGGATACGTGTGCACACAAATTATTGGCAGCATAGTTGCTCAACGTTGGGGAGCTCACAAACTTTTCTCACTGGCACAAATCGTTTGTGGGTTGGTAACACTTTTAATTCCTGTACTTGCTATCTACTGTGGATGGGAAGCGGTTTGTGCTTCTAGAGTAATCGCCGGTTTATTTCAAGGAGTCGTCCTTCCTTGTCTTCACACGTTACTCTCAAAATGGGCCCCCATGGAAGAAAGAGGAAGAATATGTAAGTACCAACTAAACAATATTTTTGATAACATGAAATAATTTTTAGTATTTAAATTAAATAGGATACACCTAAACCTTGATTTTTCAATTACATAATTAACCAACTTAAATCGATTTATCATCGCGTACTTTATTTATACTACTTATCCATAAAACTGATTACTTTAGCGTAGCATGTTACGTTATTTGGATAATAAATTTTCGAATAATCGAAATACTACTATGTATATCTGCAAGGTGTTCGACGACGGTTGAGAGTGGTTTATGTAAAATGTTTCTGCCATTTTCACGTATATTCACAAATATTTCATGAATATTTGAAAATACCTTTTTCTATATAACTGGTTAAACTGATCGTTAGTGGTATAGAAGAGTTATCTTTAGCTGCAACTTTGTTTAATAATTTAATGTTGATTGTGAATTATGAATTTTGTAACATTTACGCGACTCTAAATGTATGTGATGCATTGATTACAATCACAACATGTAAAGAAAATCAGTACAAGTGTATAAGTAACAAAAGCCATTAGTGATTATGAAAAGTTCTGCAAATAGTTGTAGAAAACGATTTTGCTTCAAATATAGTTGTCCGTTGAAAACAATGAAAATTATCTATAAAACACTTTCTACGTCGCCATAACAAAAAAAAATATACATATATTTTAATGCATATTTTATATTTTCATATTTTCAGGCGAGATTATTACGTTTTAAAAGAAAAAATAAAAATTCATCTTGAATTATTTTACGCGTATTTTATATTTTACACTATCGTTAGTTATTCATTGGAATACATAAAGACATATCGAAGCTTTCCTTACAGAATTTTTAGGTGTAAAGATCAATAGTTTCTTCAACACACGCGCCTTCACAAAGCAACTATCGAAAAACAAAAAAAAGTGCATGTTACAATTGTTCACAAAAAATCTACACACACACTATAAACATTCGTGAAAAATATTCACGTGCACTATGGCTGTCACCTAATCGACTAATTTCCTATAGTTCGTTAAAAAATATGCACATAGTTATGTTTAAATTATTAATTACAAGTAATAGTTATAAAATTAAATGACAAAATAATTGAAAAAGAATTTTAATAAAAAGTTCTAATCAACGGTTATATTTAAATTTAAATTTAATTTTTTACATATAGATAATAAGTAAAACTGGACAGAAGATGAATTTACGCGTAAAAATAAATTTAAAATATAGAATACAGTTTTTTTAGAAATTTGTTGGATTTGATGATTTAAATTTCGTTATGAATTAGTGTTTCTTCGGTTTAAATATACTATCTGTTTTGTCACGTTCGGTGTATGGTTATTAAATTATAACAATTTGATTGATTTACTCTGTACTAGAAATTATCAAAGATATTTGTACTTGTTGCATGTAAACTTCAGCTACCTACGTTTATGCCGGAGGCTGGCTCGGAAATGTAATTTGTTTACTGAGTTCTGGTCTTCTGTCAGCTTCTGATTTGGGATGGCCTAGCTGCTTCTACATTTGGGGCTGTATAACTATTCTTTCTGGTATTTTGTTCTTTGTCATTGGTAAAGAATCACCGACTGAGCATCCAAGTATACCAAAAGATGAAAAAGAATACATTGAAACTAGTCTTGGAATAATGGAAACAGAAGAGGTAAGAATATTAATACATTTTATTAAATATATTTGAAAAAAATTCGAGGATAATAGGTACATTAAAAAGTCGTTACCATAAAAATATAAATGTGATGTCTTTAAAATTTCAATAAAGAATCCACGCTTTTCAAAGTATTTTTTTAAGTTTTTAATTCTTTACAACTAAAATTTGTAACGAAAAAATCGAAGAAAATTCCCTAACTCGTACTACCGTATCTAAAGTGCTAGATTTTTTAAAGAATTTTTTCACGCGATTAAATAGAAAAAATATAGCATAAACGATTAATCCGATTTTCCCTGTTACTACTCCCCTCCTGCTGGTCGAAATAGGGGGTAAAATATTTTCTTTCGGTAAGCTATCGAATGATTCATCGCAAGTCAAATTTTGCCTAAGGACACATTAAACCTCCTTATCCGGCTATACCCTTTGAATTTGTTGCCGCTGTGATGCTCTCACAGAAAACTTTTTTACATGCTGTAAAAATTTTCTGCTTTAAATGTTCTAAGTTATGAATTAGAATAAGGATTATGAATTGTAGATTAAACTTCATTTTGGGCTGCTACTTTTTTTTAAACTTTTTTTTGCATAATCTAGTTGTAATCGATAAATATAGACAATGTATAATAGTCTTGAGTGTTGAAATCTATTGGTTCAGAAGTTAAGCGTGCCACACTATCTCGACGGAGAATAAAAAAAAGTGTTCCGACCCACGGGTGGGTCAGCGGAGGTGTGAGTCGGGAATAAGCTGACCCACATATGGGTCAGAGGACTGCGAACGTGCTAACATAGATAACGTATGGCGTTTTTTAACGTAACAACCATTTAGACGATAAATTTAATTATCTATTTAAACATACATTATGCTTAATGTATCGGAATATCACTTTATTATTAATATGAGATGCGACACAACAAAAACGACATTCTGCCTGTAAGTCGTTTTATTCACCAAATTAACAAAATGAATTAGGATCGTCTTCAAAGTAGTTCCCTTTCAAATAGCTATGCACCCGTATACGATGGCATTCAAAACAATGTTCTAAAATACCTATCGTTTAAAAAAAGACATTCTGTGATGTCCTCTATGATTTAAAGTGGTGAGTTTAGAAATTATACAGGGTATCTCAACATAAGTGTAAATTCCTTTAAGGATTAACTTTAAGCAACTTTTTCCTTTGCAAAAATGTCAAACTCGGTTTTGTTAACGAGTTATTAACGAAAAACTTGATCAAACTGACCAATCATAGAACGAGAAAAGCGACTTCCTTCTAAATTTCGTGTTGATTGACCAAGGCTTTTCGGAAGTTTATTCTTTTTTTTTTTTCACTTTATCATTTAATAATATATGAAGGTCAAATCATATCTTATAGTCAAATCAATGGATTTTTACAAAGGTGTTTTTTATATGTCGTATAGATCTGCACAGCTCATGGTGCACCCACTCTATTTATCTAATTTTTCTCCCTTCACATCGTTTAAGTAATTACCACATACAGAACACTCTGCGCTTTCATTTTACGGTTCTATTTCGAATCTTTAGTATATTCTCCGGAAGGAAATTCAGATTTACACAGGGGGACGAAATTAAGCGCAAAATCATTTTTTAATATAAATGTCAGTTCTAATCGATATGTGGCAGAACGAGATCATTAGTTCAGAATATTAAAATGAAAGCAATATACTACATAGCAACAAAAATAAATGGTATAATACCTTATCTTACAATTAGATGCTAAAACACAACTTCAAATATTAAGAAATAATATAGGTGCACTACTCGTGTAGAAACAAAGCATCATAGAAAATTCTAGAAGCAATAAATTTGTTTATTTTCGTTAACAATGCACTAGTAACGTTTCTATTATAAATTCCAATTGCTGTTAACAGGCTGCAGTAATTAACAACAAAGATTAATTAGGGGACAAAATTTGGGCCCCTTATCCTATCGAAATTATTATTATTCCATAAATATATCTACCGGTTTCTAAAATAGAATGCGTGAAACAATCTGAATGACATTACTATAAGCTTTTTTAATTATTTATGATATACATATACAATACCCTATGAAATTAGAACCAAATTAATAAAAAGTATTCCTAAGATCAAGTAAATAAATTACTGTATTCAAAAGTTGTAAAAGATTAAGTTGTGATTAAAAAAGTCCCAGCATTAAATGACAGTAATTTAATTATTTATAATTACACGTGTAGCTGTACTGTTGTATTGTTGTATTCTCAAGTATTATATCAAACAGATTCACTAAAGTTTTTCCTATTATTTAAAGAAAAGAAAAACAAAACATTATGTTATATACATTTAAACCATAATGAAATTCTTNTGTTAACAATGCACTAGTAACGTTTCTATTATAAATTCCAATTGCTGTTAACAGGCTGCAGTAATTAACAACAAAGATTATTTAGGGGACAAAATTTGGGCCACTTATCCTATCGAAATTATTATTATTCCATAAATATATCTACCGGTTTCTAAAATAGAATGCGTGAAACAATCTGAATGACATTACTATAAGCTTTTTTAATTATTTATGATATACATATACAATACCCTATGAAATTAGAACCAAATTAATAAAAACTATTCCTAAGATCAAGTAAATAAATTACTGTATTCAAAAGTTGTAAAAGATTAAGTTGTGATTAAAAAAGTCCCAGCATTAAATGACAGTAATTTAATTATTTATAATTACACGTGTAGCTGTACTGTTGTATTGTTGTATTCTCAAGTATTATATCAAACAGATTCACTAAAGTTTTTCCTATTATTTAAAGAAAAGAAAAACAAAACATTATGTTATATACATTTAAACCATAATGAAATTCTCATATTTTTCTAGAAAATACCAACTCCTTGGATTGAAATATTAACCAGTTTTCCAATGTGGGCACTATTGGTGACCCAATCTGCTCAGAATTGGGGCTTTTGGATGCTTTTAACAATGATTCCTTCATACATAACATCAGTTTTTAGTTTTGATATTCAAAAAGTAAGTAATATATTGTGTTTAATTTTATTTTTATTACTCTTTATAATATATGTATATTTACATATGTAAAATGCTTTATCATGCAAATTATTCCTGAATATAAATTCTTTGATACATCTATGTTAATTTCTATGTTATACGTTACATAGTATTTTACACAAAATTTGGGTGATCTGTTTAGCATAAAAAAACTATCGTAATTACTTTCCTTTTTTATTTAATATTTTTTCCTAAACTTCTATTCAAAAAAAGTAATTTAGAATTCTCTCTGAAATGTTCACTACTTTCAAATTATATCTTTTGTATAGTTGTTACAGAGATTTTGATTTGTTGGTTTATATTTAGTCTAATATGTGGGTAAGATAAAATCAAATGTAATACTATCTGCTACTAGTTTATGATACGCAGCTCCTAACTGTTTCATTTGGAATGCATTTTCGAAATCTGATCATTTTTATTAAATTTTTTATATATAGGATAGCAAAAAATAAATATCTTTCTAATTATTCATGCTGTACAATAAATATTTAAATATTTTGTAACAATTATATTTTTAGAAAAGTAATAACATTAGTTTCCTAAAAATTCTTAACACGACACAAAATTAATAAACTAACAGCTTTTTACTTTTATAAATAATTAGACAGAGGTTTAAAAATAGACAATTATTATGATTAACTTGGATTAACTTTTGTATTTTATCTTTTTTTTTAGAATGGAATTATTACTGCACTACCTTATTTCACGGCATGGATTCTTAGTTTTCCGATCAGCTACGTTTCGGATCTTCTAATCAGACGAAACATTTTGACCGTTCAAGCATCGAGAAAGATTTGTAATACAATTGGTCAATGGATTCCAGCAGTTGCATTAATCGGTCTTGGCTATGTTAATAAAGAACAACCTCAGATAGCAATAGTACTTCTAGTAATTGCTGTTGCTAGCAATGTTACTATTTACTGTGGACACAATGTCAATCATATGGATCTTAGTCCAAACTTTGCCGGTTCTTTAATGGGTATCACCAATACTGTAGCAAATATTTGGAGTATGTTGGCCCCAATAGTTGCCGATATTATGATAAAGGATTCGGTATGTATAAAAACTTTTCTAGTAACTACAAGTTATGTTTTAACATAGAGAGCGAGTCACACAATTTAGACCAGATATAATATATGATATAAGATATAAGATACATAATATGTTATACATAATATGTATCTTATGTTTGGTTAAAGGCAGAGAAAAAGTTGAAAAGGTAGAGAAAAAACCCAATAATTCGTAACGATATACTTAAAAAATGCAGATACATCTTTTTTTTATGTACATCAATTCTTCGAAACATTCCACAAATGAAAATAGGCATAATATTCAAAAATTAATATTTTGCGAGATATTTCAAATGTTTAATAAAACGTATACTCTGTTCAACATATTTAGCAACTATTTTAACAGATTACTAAAAATAAGTTTGATGGAATATAGCTTGCTACACGTGCTGCAATGCTTTGGTTTAAAGATATTCGAGTCCGATTCGATTCTTCTATGAATCTTTCTTTATCCTAAAAATCGTGAATCGATTTTTTTCTATTCTCTTTTTTTTATTTTTTCACCACAGCTATTTGATACGTCCAATAATTTAATTTCATAGTTTGATAGCTTTATTGTATCTCAGATGTGTATATGTATAGTCTTGGTATTTTCATACTCATACGTTTGGGAGATTGGTGGAAGTGGACGATACACATGTATGTATGTATAGGTATACATATAGCCATAAAAATTCTTTCCGATTTTTTAAAAGTGAATTGAACATCCCTATTTTTGCTATCACATTTATCGAATTTAATTTTGCTTGACTTTTTTTTATCACTTTGTTTAAAGAATAAGAACGCTCGCGTCCACATAAACAATGACTATATTAATTTTGTTTCTCTATTGGGTGGCGGAACGTTTAAATACCTTTAATAAAACATACATATGTCTTATTAAAAATTTGGAATACCTTCCGAAATATTGATTTTTTAATATTGTGTCTTTATATCTACGAGCTTTTTCACGCTACCGAGACTAAATAACATGTTCTTTTTCACAATGTGAACGTCCAAAATTAAAATTCCTTACGCCATATTTGGGTTACGTGTGTTGAACCTCCCAATACTGATTGAACCAAAACCACTACCTTATTAGTGTTCTCGCTAGGGTAGTACTAACTGTACGGGGTGGGTGGTATAAGCGAAAGCTTTGATACTCCTTTCTCGTTTCGCGGACAGCGATACTCATTGTAGTATCTTTACATCTTTATACCAAATACGTTTGTTTGAACAAATTGATCTGTACAAAAAAAAATATCCACTTACGTTAAAAAAAAGTGCATTTTAGGTTTAGACACTTTTATATATCGTTAATGGATCTTTTTGTACCATTAAATCTTTTTCTCTACAATTTTTCTCTATCTGAATCTAAATAAAAGATATAACGCGTTCCAATTTTGTGATTCACCTCTGTATAATTAAATTAAAATTATATAAGATTTCTCATAAATAATATTGTTATCGCTCAATTATTTTTTTCAAACATTTTATTTAAACAATTGTTGATTTCTCAAATTATAAAACTGTTTTAGATGCAAATTTCAGCCAGTTTACATTGGTAAATTACCTATTAATAGCAATCTTTTGTGTAAAACAATTTAAACTACAATATTTTTCTAATCCTAGGCTGGAAACATTGAAAGATTTTTTTCATTATTTGTTTTAGTAATAATAATTATTTTTCTAGTAAAATATTAACATTTATAATTTCTTTTGATTTTGAAAAAAAGATTAAATACTGTGTCGTATAGCTTGTTAAATTTATATTAAAAATTCTTTTATATAAAGTATAAAATAATGGCTGGCTCACATAGCTGGAAACAGTTTAATATTATTAATATTAATAATATTTGTGTAAAAATTTGTTAAGGTTGATTTTCGTTCATTTCTCGTAGTAGGTGAAATGAGAAAGGGAAAAACTCAAACGTTTTAAATGAGAATCTAGGTAAACGAGTTATTTTCGTAATTTACGTTATAACATTTTCTTAATAAACCATTTATTCAAAAGTTATAAACATTTGAAATTTTCTGTAAAACAAACTCAGATCAGAAATTCGAAATGGTTGAAATTTATTGTGTTCATAAATAAACTAATAAATTATAAAATTTGAACAATGTATATGAAACTGTTATTTTAAACAGAAAAGTTTGAAAAAGATTGTGTTTTTATCGTGTTATTTAATTAAAATAATTTCCATTGAATTGTATGATGTTTTTTAACGAGTAAATGTGCTAATACATTACTTTCAAACTCTCTGATTTCTTCTGTAATATCGAAAAATAATTTTTTTTTATGCTTTTACATGTTAGCTATGATAATTGTTATTTTATCTGAATTACAAAACAAAAAAATTATATAATTCAATAGAAAATAAAAAAATTGATTAGTTAAGGCCAAACTTTTGAATCTTCTTTTTCATGGGGATCTGTGAAAGAAAAAGTAATGTTTAAAGGTTCAAATACAAAAAATGACATAAGCGAAGATTTAGAGAGGCGTGTGCCACTGCACTCAGAACGTTATTCCATGTTAGAAATAATTTTTTTTTGGTTTATTACTGTTTATGTGTCAATGATTTTTAATATACATATATTCATAATTATATGAAATTGAATTTCATAACATTATTTTATTTAGTTAACTTCAACTTAATTAAGCCACAGTATTTCTCATTTTAAATGTATTTTTTGAAAGGGTGATTAAAAGAAACATTTTAGATAAAAGTTGCTTGTTTTTTAAAGTTGATATTTAAGTTCTCATTTGAAATTTGTGAGTCAACCTGTACCTCACTTATTACAAGAAATGAAAATTAAACCTAACGCACATTTAGTAACTCCTTGAATCTATACATATAATTTAAGATCAAAATGGTGAAAATTATTTATACATTTTACTAGATATTAAACTGTTTCTAGTTATGCAGGTCGTTATAAGTATTAAGAAAAAGTATTTTATTAAAAAAAAAAGAAAAAAGATATAAAAAATATTTCTGTTTTTAAATTTGAGCAATTATTTTTTTAACTATTTTTTGTCAGTTCAAATTCAACTGTTATATATATTTAATAATAATGAAATACATTCTACCTAACATAATTTTAGCATTAACAATAATTATTTGAAATACTATATGAAAAAAATAAATAAGAACAATCTACGCGGTCTGACGAAATTTATTAATTTCGATTATTTTGAAATTTTTAGTACAATGTAACAGAATGGAGAAATATATTCTTTTTATCATCTTTAATATATTTTGTTGGAAATCTCGTATTCATTCTGTTTGGTACAACTAAAATTCAAACATGGAATGATCCTGCAGAGAATAGGAAAGACATCACCATGAATTCTGTAACACAATCATCGATAGAAAACGGATATGTACAAAAAGTAAAAGATATTGAAAATATGGGTGTGGACAAAAATGCATGATATTGCCATGACACTAAAAAACGTATAATTATTAAAATGTATCATAAATGCTGTGATTGAAGAATGTATTGCTATCATTATTATATTTTTGAATGAATATGAACAGATTTTTAAAATGTGTGTGCTGTATAGAAATATTTATATGTGTGTATTATATTTAATATTTATTACAAAATGATATGTGAATTTTAAATACATTTAGAAGAATTTTCTATTATAAAAGTATTGATGATCATATTATACAGATTATTTAAAGTATATTATTCTCTTTTTGGATGTTGTTCCGGCACAGATTTCCAAATAGTTTGTATAAGAAATATTGTACATAAAACTGTTAATAATAATGTGATGTAAGTTACTAGAGATAACATAGTTGTCTCACCAACTGGTATTGTCCATACATCTTCCATATCCTATAAAAAAAAAATAAAATGATTAAAATATACTTTTATTCATAACGGTATAAATTAATTATCTTTATTATTTAAATAAAATAATTGATTAATTACCATAATATATGGAATCTCTCTCCATTTTGATACAATTTCTACACACGGAGAACACAGATCAATTTTTGAAATTCTGTATTCTTTAATTCTTTTTTTACAACCTAATAACAATTTTGGTTTTGGTAAAGTAACGTTCATATATTTATTATTTTTATTGGCATATTGGTAACGTTGATGTATTGGAAGTTTGACGCTGCATGTTGTATTAGTTAAAGATTTACAAATAGTTACATTTTGAACTTGTGCTTTTTCTGTGAATAATTCAACATCAGTTTCTCCACTAGAACATACTGTGCTCTAAAATAAGTGATCAGCATAGAGAAAATGTTATATTTGTTATGTAAAAGCAATAATTAATAAAATATTTGTTTGTTGTACTATATATAGTAGCAGACAAAAGAAAGTTTAAAAGTTAGTGCTTATGTATACGAGTATTAGTAACTTCGGTACTAGAAATTTTGTACGATGTTGGTAACTTTCACTTATTGTTAGTCAGAAGCATATTATGTATATATTTATGAAAATTTTTTACTATACTAAAGTATAATTTCTTTTTGTAAAATTATAATGCTGTTTCATATTGCTTACTTTTAAAATTTTCTTTTGTTTACCACTGAATATATATACATGTAAAATTTGAATTTAATGAAATTGTATTCAACGTTTCATCGCATTCTTTAACTACATCTTATTTTACTCACAATTCCGAGTCTTCTTAGATGAATCAATTCATTAACATTGGCATATAAAGAAGATGGAAGTTGCAAATAAATGGCAATGTAACATCTCTCTATGAAATTATCGAAATCTATTTGATACATTAAATCTCTGTAAATCAAATTTTTTATTGAAAATAAAACAAAATATTTTGCAACTGTTAACAAATCTTCAATACTTCAATCTCCATTATCCAAGTATTCTACTAACATACGTATGTTCTATATGTTAAATATTTCATTCACCAACAATATACTTTTAATTCCAATAATTTTTAAATAACAATAGGAATCCTAATTTTAGGTAACAATTATTTTAACACAAAATATTAATCCGTTGAACACAACTTAATACTATTCATTTTTATTTTCAATAATGAGATTCGTATATCAAATCATGATACGAGCGTTACAATTAATTTTAAAAAATTTTTAATAGTGCAATCATGCAAGTACTTATTTAAAATAAAAAAATAGCTGTCATAATTATAGTTGATTTTATAACATCATTAAATTTTTCTTAAGAATTTTAAATCACTCGAATACTGTTTAAATTTAAATTTCTAAAACAAAACGCTTACATTAAACTGTAATCGAATCAATTTTTCACTTATGAACCAAATTGCATAATCAAATCATTAATCTTTTTTAAAGTAATTCTCTACTACTTGTTATACATAATTTTCTTCATTTAGAATAGTTTTTATCATTTTTACCTTTCAGAACAATGTAATTATTGACTTGATCATCCTATTTTAATATCTAGAAATTACAATATCTCCAAATGTATTTTTGTATCTTGTATACTACACAAATATATAAAATAAATGCAGTACTGATATTTATTAATATTATTCTTTAAAGAATGTATTAAAACTTTCATTAAAATTTTCATGTATTTTTTTCACATATTACTTAAATTTCCAGCTTTATTTAATACTTTATGTATAATTTGAGATTGTTTCAATTAATATCTTTTTTAAAAGGATTTATATATTTATATTGGAATTAATTTCCTTAAAATTCCATCAATTAAATGTACGCAAATGTTTTAATTACTCTTAAGAATATATTTCCAAAACTTATATTCTAAAAAGCTATGAAAAGCTTAAAATTCATATTTTTCAGTTAAAATACAATCTCCTAGAAATTGGAGAGCAATGAACAAGGAAATAATAAAACTAGTCAATTAATATAGTATATTATTAATATGTGACATTATACTCATATGACAGCAATTGTAAGTTACACTTTCCTATCGAGACGTGTAACACTTTATATTATACTATGTCATAACATCTTATTTATAAGACATTACTTTGTTCGTTACAAATATGCAGCTATGATTGAATATATTATGTTCAGTAACAATACGCTAGAATTAAATTGGTCAGAGAATTATTGAAAATGAATCGTTATTTAATACATCTTTATTCATATTAAATTTCACAGTTCAAAGAAAATGTTCATTATATTTAATTATGACATATAATATAAAAAATATTATAATTCAACATATGTATAAATCATGCAGAAATTAATTGCGTTTGTATTTTATTAACAATAAACAGTGATTTTATTTGACAACACATAATTTGCTTTGCTGAAATTTTTCTCAATTTTTCACAAGGTTCATTTTATTGGATAATAGAAATTTTTTATACTATACATCACTGTATCTAACCTATGAAATCCCGTTCCTTGTACTTTCAATGAAATACGAGCATCTAATGTGTCACAATTTACTACATTTTGCAGGATTAGTATACAAAATAAATTAATTTGTATAAAACATTGTTTGACGTAACGTAATGTCATTTTAACACTATTTTTTGCTTAATATTTTACACTATTCAACACTATTTACAATTCACACTATTCGAAATTATAACATATATTACTTTTATAAATCATTAATAGATGTCACTAGTTCATCATTTACTGATGTTTAAGTAATTTAATAAAAATAAATAAAAATTATTGATTACAATATATAATATACAACGTATTATGTTTTCTAAAGTATTTATTATATTATAAAAATGAAACTTCAAATATAGTTTAATAGTTCTATTCTTTGAAAAGTGCGTTTGAAAATTTTTATAATAAATATTACATAACTTTACATAACTTATTCAAATGTTATAGGACAGATGAGAGCTCGTCAGTGGTTATCATAAGGAGTAATAATGTACTAGAACTTAATTCAAAAAAATTATTTTACAATTATTTTTTATAATTAAACGTTAAAAATAATAATTGATATTAATTAATTTATAATAAGGCTTTATAGGAAAAGAATGATCAATTTAAAAGAATTTTTCTATTCATACAGAAAATAATACAGTGTTATTATTTCTAAAAGTCAAGTAAATAATATATTTTACTTTGAAATGGATGACAGTAAAATAAAAGTATATAGTTGGAATATAAAAGTATGGTAAAAGTGCCTCTACACCACATTAAAGCGATATTTCAATAGATACGTCTTCTGCAAAGGAAACTTTGCCAAGTTTTATTCCCATATCCTTACCATTAGGGTAATTAATAAACCGAAACTTAATTTGTAGTTCAAGCTTGATTGTTGTTGTTATCTTGCATAAATAATGATGAGAGAAATCGGAGATATTATGGTCAATAACATACATATTACAAAATTTTCTCTGATTTTTGGCTATAAACCGAAATCTTAAAAAATTCAAAAGGTTTAAAAATGCCTAAATCGTTATATTTTTACATGTGCGTAAGAACATCTTATTTGTTCAAAATATTAGTAAAGTAGTGGTATAATTTGAAAAAGAACGATTCGTCATAAAAGAATGAGTTAAAAGTGCGAAATAACATTTTTTTATATGAAACTTCATTTCTGAATAAATCGATGTTGAAGATCCGTTCGGTAAGTATATATACACAGTATATAAGTATGTATAAATACATGTATACATAGATGGTTTCACTTGTAAGCTGATATTTATTATACTTTAGACTAACAATAGCTACGAAATACTTGCATATGCAGTTCGTATTTCTTATATTCACTAATGGAGGATAAACAATAAAAACAAAAGCGCTGTTTATTTAAAAGTGATCTTTTATCAATGTAAAAATCGATGGAAACGGCTCCTATTTTTTTTAACGTGTAAAAATTATAATAAAATATAATACCTCGTAATAATTTTTAAGTGCAAGTACAGATGCAAGATTAAAACTTTAAATGTAACTGAAAAAGTAGGTGTGATTTAAAAAGAAAAATAGGAAGAGAGCCTTTGGAATTTGAATCTGCGAGAAAAAAATAATCAGCCTTTCACAGCTCAAAATGTTTTATATACATATGTCATTACAATACAAAAAATTAATGTTTTTGAGAAGTTTAACACTAAATATCTTGTAAATTATTAACCAATTACAGCTAAAGATATATGTATATATCAATAGTTTCAATATTACAAGCACCATTCNGAACGTGTAAAAATTATAATAAAATATAATACCTCGTAATAATTTTTAAGTGCAAGTACAGATGCGAGATTAAAACTTTAAATGTAACTGAAAAAGTAGGTGTGATTTAAAAAGAAAGAAAGGAAAAGAGCCTTTGGAATTTGAATCTGCGAGGAAAAAACAATCAGCCTTTCACAGCTCAAAATGTTTTATATACATATGTCATTACAATACAAAAAATTAATGTTTTTGAGAAGTTTAACACTAAATATCTTGTAAATTATTAACCAATTACAGCTAAAGATATATGTATATATCAATAGTTTCAATATTACAAGCACCATTTGTTACGCTAAACATGCTAACGATGCTAAATCATATATTGTTACTTTAACTCTAAAAATATTAAAAATGTAGATTTGCGATCAAAAGATTTGAACGAATTTCCTGATATGTAGAAATCAAGCTTAAATTATAAATCACCTTTCAATTTATAACTACTGTGGTAGTAAACATAGGAGGTTAAAAACTAGCCGAAAGCTGTTTTTATACATAGAACAATCGAGGTATATACCACAACTTCGATGTAGTTTAAAGCTTTGTCACGTTTATTCGGCTACACTCTTCAATATCGTTTCTTTAATATAAGTAAAACAATAAATGCTACAAATAATAGAGAACACGNTTAAAGCGATATTTCAATAGATACGTCTTCTGCAAAGGAAACTTTGCCAAGTTTTATTCCCATATCCTTACCATTAGGGTAATTAATAAACCGAAACTTAATTTGTAGTTCAAGCTTGATTGTTGTTGTTATCTTGCATAAATAATGATGAGAGAAATCGGAGATATTATGGTCAATAACATACATATTACAAAATTTTCTCTGATTTTTGGCTATAAACCGAAATCTTAAAAAATTCAAAAGGTTTAAAAATGCCTAAATCGTTATATTTTTACATGTGCGTAAGAACATCTTATTTGTTCAAAATATTAGTAAAGTAGTGGTATAATTTGAAAAAGAACGATTCGTCATAAAAGAATGAGTTAAAAGTGCGAAATAACATTTTTTTATATGAAACTTCATTTCTGAATAAATCGATGTTGAAGATCCGTTCGGTAAGTATATATACACAGTATATAAGTATGTATAAATACATGTATACATAGATGGTTTCACTTGTAAGCTGATATTTATTATACTTTAGACTAACAATAGCTACGAAATACTTGCATATGCAGTTCGTATTTCTTATATTCACTAATGGAGGATAAACAATAAAAACAAAAGCGCTGTTTATTTAAAAGTGATCTTTTATCAATGTAAAAATCGATGGAAACGGCTCCTATTTTTTTTAACGTGTAAAAATTATAATAAAATATAATACCTCGTAATAATTTTTAAGTGCAAGTACAGATGCAAGATTAAAACTTTAAATGTAACTGAAAAAGTAGGTGTGATTTAAAAAGAAAAATAGGAAGAGAGCCTTTGGAATTTGAATCTGCGAGAAAAAAATAATCAGCCTTTCACAGCTCAAAATGTTTTATATACATATGTCATTACAATACAAAAAATTAATGTTTTTGAGAAGTTTAACACTAAATATCTTGTAAATTATTAACCAATTACAGCTAAAGATATATGTATATATCAATAGTTTCAATATTACAAGCACCATTCGTTACGCTAAACATGCTAACGATGCTAAATCATATATTGTTACTTTAACTCTAAAAATATTAAAAATGTAGATTTGCGACCAAAAGATTTGAACGAATTTCCTGATATGTAGAAATCAAGCTTAAATTATAAATCACCTTTCAATTTATAACTACTCTGGTAGTAAACATAGGAGGTTAAAAACTAGCCGAAAGCTGTTTTTATANTTTGCAAAAACCTGCTGCTACTACTGCAATGAATTTTTCCTATTGTTATGTATCTGTGGTAGCGTCTGTGGTATCTGTGGTATGCATCAGGATTGGTTGCCGTTTAACTTCGGTTTATAAACGACGGTCAGGCAAATTATAAGGCAACTACATATGCGAGACTTCAAGAAATGTCTGTTATAACTCAATTAGAAGTGAATATCATCAATGTATTGGGTTTAGGTATGGGTTAGATCCTATAATTATATTTATCTCTATTCTATTAAATAATAACAAATTGAAAAAGTGAAGAATCTAGC